>NQII01006674.1:150832-200399 GCA_002778355.1 Clitarchus hookeri | reverse complement strand
GGAACCCGTTTTCAAAAACGTTCTGTAGTACAAGTAAAGCCATGTGAAGTGTAGTTTTTACGAAGCCGTTAAGAGATCGGAGGAAGATGTGATAGCACCAATTATACCCACAATACAAAATAATGAACACACACTACGTATTGTTGAGCGGATGTACACGAACGTGCTTCGCAGGTAAAAGGGTAAGCAACGTAGCTGGTCGGCGTTCCATCCAGCAGAACTTGTATTGGCCAGGATGCAGTGCCGAACCGACAACTGGTGCTATGGTTGTACTGTGTGTAACAAATTATTGTTTGTAACGTTAAAAAAATACTTTCAATAATAATGTACCATCATTTTAGTTATAAAAATGGTGACTGTGTTGGTGAAATGGATGTCCATTTAATAAATTATCAAAAAAACCTGTATAAAATGTACTGATATATATATATAATTCAATCAGAGTAATAATTATGATGGTCTTGCTTGATTAATTTTATTTTTGCAAAATGTACTTTATGAAGCATTCGGAATATAAGTAGTCTTAAATTTTGTTTAAAAATATTCTCTTTGAAGTTGATTTTAAAGCAATTATTAAGTAAATGCTTTAAAAATAATTTACTTTGTGTTAAAAAACATACGAATTCTCCTTTCATATTCAACATAAAGCGTACTTTCCTGACAATTATGGTTGTGTGAGTTAGTTTTTAATGAGCTCTGCATATTCTATAGGCTGGTGCCACTTTAATTCTACCTTAAAGTAGGGAAGTGGATGTCATTAAATAGTAGGGAAATGAAAATTACGTTCAATCTACATTTTATTTGTTTTAGAAATGTAATCATATAGTCTTACAATTTTTTCAGAGTATTTTTTTATATCACAGCGAAAAAAAAAGTGTTAATTTCTATGAACGCAGAAATACATTTTTGACCTTTGAACACTTTTAACTGTGCTGTATTTCGCTGCCTAAAATACAGCCACCTAACCCACATGTTCCTGTACCTATTGTTTCTTAATACGCACCACACAAAAAAAGAACCTGTTATAAATATGAAATCCATTTTGAGGCCAAGTTACGGCACTTGTCCTATTCGCGGTAGGATTTGCGGCAATAAGGTGAGCATCAGCGAACGGTCCGAATGCTTGGGGTATTGAGATGTATCACTGGTTCGTGATCGTTCGGGTGTTCCGCATATTATGATCGTCCGGAGTGAAATGTTAAAGTGAATACCAACCTTTACACTCAACAGAAGAGGGAGATTTAAGTACTCCATTTGCTTTTATTTTAGTAGTAGTACATCTCGTTTGCGGATGTGGGTTCCTATTGAAGACATTATTTACTCAGTCCCTTCTCTAAACTCTAGGATTTTAGAACAGTAATTTACAATATGATTAATTTTTACTAGCGTAGATACGTAGTATGTAAAAAGCTGAAAGGATGAGACTTGTGGAATTGCTCCATTCAATCAAGCTTTAAATGTAAAATAGAGTAAAGAACGTCAGAAAGTATAGGGTACAGAGTGAAAATAAAAATAGGAAAAAGCACACAAGAGCGCTTGCTACCTAGCGTACTCAAAAACTATCGTATTCCACCAAAAAGACAGCGGTGACAATAAGTCACCTTTTAAGCTTAGCGTTGTCTTTCCAGAACGATGGAAAAAAATTCGAAAATAACATAAAATAATGGGACCACCGTGAACACAATATTAACAAGCGGCGCAACCAGAAATTTACCAAAAGGAGGATGGAAGGGGCCACCAAGCTTGGATAATCAATTTATCAATAAAACTACATATTTTAAAAACATGTATTTTTATGAAATTTTGAAAGCAGGGTAGAAATCTTGGGCAAATTAAGTAGTTATACACTTTATTTAAATATATCCTTTAAAGCAAGGATGTCTTTCACTAAGAAATTCAATATATTGCACTCTGACATATAATCTATGAAACAAACTAGGAAATTTGGAAATAAATGTTGACCACATCATTTTATAGACCTATGATATGTTTATGAAGAATATCTACATATAATTTATAAAACCAAGATTAAGTCACAGTTAAAAAAAATATATTATCTGCTCCCGATCTGTTTTAACTTCAGATTGAATGTTTAGTGACGCAAGTCCATTAAGTCAGGTTTAACTTATACTGTTCCTTATATATGATTTCAATATTTTGAGTGTGGGGAATGTTCTCTCAACACTGCTTTTTGACACTGGGAAGGTTGCATACTCGTATAGAAGTTTAAACACAGTTGGAAAAGTACTCTCGTTACAAAAATTAAGTAGTTAATTTGGACTCTTTAATATTTTTGTTCAATTCGGCGCTTGATGTACTACAAGTGAAGTTCAGCTTTTAGTGAATACATTTATTTAGCTTATATATCATTAATAAACTTCACAGTTAGGTCATTAAATGTTCTATTTTCTTCCTTTGTTGGCTGCCTTCTATTAGGTATGAGTGATGCAAAACTTTGTAGAAAATTCTTATGTTTAAGATATTTTTCAGTCATATTTGTTAAGAAATTGTTAATCCACGGAATGAAAACAGACGTTCGGTAGTATTATTTGGGAGACTGTGCAGCAAAATTTTGCCTAAGTTTTGGTCTTGCAGCAAGGCGTGTCATAGAAATCTCTTATCCATGCTGTCCCAGCTTCTTAACTGCCAGTTCAAAGATGTGGTGGAACTCATTCTGAACGTTTTTCCTTATATCACTTACAGCATTTACAATATTTTCTACATCATTCCAAGCAGTCGAAAGATTACGGTTCTCTTCATGTAGCTTTTCGCTGTTTTGATAATAGGTATCAGAATTGCCTTTTTGTCTAAAACATGATTCTATTTGCCTCTGTCCATTATTTGATCCACAGGGCCATATTTCCCATCAGTAATACTGTTACAATATCTCTCAAAGTAAGTGGGTTAAACCATGTCCGTCAAGGGATGGAGTTATACATGAAATAATAGAGTAAAATATTATTTCCTAATTTATTTACAGTAATTACCCACAACATGCTCTTTCCTCAATATCTCACATTAAATTACTGTCCCTTGCCCTTTACAATAGATTAACTCAATCAGTAAAACTTAAACTAACCTCAAAGAAATTAATGTATTTAGATACCCAAAATCAGTCCCAATAAACAGTGTATCAAATCCTATTGAATTATTGTATAAATGATATGTCCATATTAGACAAATTCAAAATTTGAATAAAATCCGTATTACATGTATATACAGTCCCACCTCAGTTCAGTTAGGGTCGCACCAATCCACAATGTTCTAGAGTCTCCGAGCGCCCTCATGCAGAGAGTAATCCTCACTCGTTGGGTTTAAACCCATCTCGGGCATTCACACCACAAAAACCTCGTCTGGCATCATCTCGCAATCTCCCATCATCGTCTGTCCTCTTCACCGATATGCAACTCCGAACGAAACTATTTAGTCCAGGCAATGAAGACAAAAAAGGGGGCTTTCGGTACAAAAGGCCAGCGAGAGTTCTAATTTGGCATATTTGTACAGTTAATATTACGAGTTAATATTCATTAATATTCCGAGTTTGCGACCTTGAGCGACCGCTGCTCGCGCAGCCATATTGGAAAATGGCGCCAAAAATCAGTTTTTTAAGAATATATTCTCTCCAGTGCCAGCTAGATTAATAATATGTGTTACAAAAACTATAGATCATACAATTTCCTGCAACTTTTGTACGAAACATCTTTCAATCAGACGAATGGTTCACGAGTTACAGCGGATTCAATCTCAGCAAATTTCTACAATTCGCAAAATCGCTACTTTTTTCTCGAAATCTCAGTAAATACCGATTACTTAATACGTACTACCGTTTTTTTTACTCATTTCCGCACCATCATGAGGTAGAGTGAGAAGCGCGTTTTTTTCATGTGGTATCCCCAGTAGGCCTAATCCATGATTCGTTATTTAATTATGTCTTTTCTTCCGTTTCGATGCCCTAGATGGTTCAGGCTCACAGATATCAATAACTTCTTGCTAATTTCTTTCCTCCTTTTCCAAGTTTTCATCTTCATAGTTTTCTTCGACCTCGTGTACCAATAATTTCACAACGCTCAGGTCTTCATTCTCGTGTTCTTCTTCTTCTTCTTCTCCAGTGCCCGCAAAAATCTCTGCGCTGTTTTCACACGCGTCTCCATGGCAGCATGTGCAGATAATAGAACACAAGTCTGTGTTCCTGCACCCACAGGCTTGACCGCACCCTTTCTTGCACCTGCACGAAATGAATTTCAGGAGTGCTTTGGGTGCCGGATCTTTTGTTGTTTTCACTGGAGTAAGCCCAATCTTGCTTCTTTCCCAACCCCATTGCTCTGGACTCTCGTGTATATCTTACCAAGCCTGAACTGGGTGGTAGGTCCGAAGGGAATGTTGCCGTGCAGCTTCTCTTGTAGGGGGTAATGCAGCAAGATTGCATTTACTCTTTGTCACGGATTTTGAGGAATTTTTATAACGTAGGGAGCCCAAAGTAATAGTGTTTTCTTTTTTGGATACGCCGTAAAGACCGATAAAAAAGCTTTCCCCCGCAGCAGCAATGACTTCGGGATCTNAGTGTTTTCTTTTTTGGATACGCCGTAAAGACCGATAAAAAAGCTTTCCCCCGCAGCAGCAATGACTTCGGGATCTGCGTTTTGCTCTTTGAAAGCTTGTATAGTTCAGCTTAATTTTTTTTTTCCGAGTGTTTATAGAAACGTAATTTTTCCTGCGTTGAAAACGGCAGAAGTAGTGTCACAACCGCTGAACGCATGCAAGAACAATATGTTGTCCGCCACTATTTCTCCATTCTGTAAAGTTCGACGAGAGTAAATTTTTTCAACAATTTTTCTCTGCCTTGTTGCGAAGGTAAACGTTTGGATGAGAGTCTGTTAGCAGAACGAGAATATCTATATATTCTCCTTCTTTAAATATGGAATGAAAGGATGTGGACATACTGATCGCCGTGTAAACGATCAACGTGTCAGCATCTTATGTAGCTTGTTTTACTGTGAAATTAGAATTCTCAAATTTCTTCTTTAGCATCGAAACTAAGCGAATTTTATTTGTTTCGTTTGAGAAAAATCTTTCTTGCGAAACAGTTCGAACCATCGACTCGTTGAGATGTACGTCAGCGGAAGCTTGTTTATTTGAACGGCGAAGTCTTTCTTCACTCTTTGTACTTTTGGTGGCTGCGTTAATTGGATACCCATCAAAAGCAACGCCTGTGTTAGAACCATAATGCCTTTGCACGTACTGTACGTAGTTTGTGCAGATCGATGCAAACGATTCGTTGCGCTGCCATATGACTTTATGTAGCAGATATGCACCATCTATGACATAAATGCTATTTCCGAATTCAGTATCGTCTGGAACAGGCCTTAAAGCTTTGTAGAGTGGAGATTTTGTGCCCTTGCGCATTCCCTCTTCGTTAAACAGAGCTAAAGGAAATGGGGCCAGTTCGAATTGAAGATATTCCTTCAGCTCTTTGTCTGATTGCTTAGCAACACAAATTCNGCTAAAGGAAATGGGGCCAGTTCGAATTGAAGATATTCCTTCAGCTCTTTGTCTGATTGCTTAGCAACACAAATTCATTGAAATAACAATAGCGGATCAATGGAAATGACAACGTCTTTAATTTTGATATTGCTGTTGATTACTGCAAGAGGAATCAATTTATCCGAACGTTTCAACTTCACGGTGTCGAAGGTGTTGCCAATTATTTTGGAAATCGCCAGAATACCAATTTCGCGAGAATTGTGACAATTGATTCTGTCATCTTCGACGATGCCAGTGTTTATAGATATCAATTCGCTAATTCTTTGGAAAGGAGGGTGTGAAGAGAACCAACCAATAAGTTTTTTTCAAATCTTTTTCATCACAGGTGATGCGCGAACTCCTCATGTCTACGTGCTGCTCTGTTGTTATGGATATTCCGCAAAAAGTTTCAATTCCATCGCAAACATTGTGCATACACACCATTCCCAATGTCAACATCGTGAGAACACTATCCATCAATCCACGTTCACGAGTATGACCACCAATGCTTTTCATCGACCTCATTAGCATCTGTTCGATGGTCATGTCAGTCCAAATGCCTGACCAGAACTTGTCGGAACGCCTGATAGTAAAATATCCTTTTGTCGTGAAATCTTCGTACTCAGAAGGGTCCATTTTATCTGCCAAGCTCAGCATGTACTGCAAATACAGGTGACAAGCCTTTGCATAGAAAAAACTACCACTTGCGTGGAAATAAGGGAGCATGTTTTCAATTGTGTCCAAATGAAATTTTTAGCAACCCATTCGTTTTGCTTTGATGAACTGTTTAATCAGATTAACCATACGGAAGGATTACACCCAGAGTTTTGCTGTGAGACTGTTATTTTCAAGTTATAAAAGTCTTTCTTTAAATTTGCCTGCAAAAGTTTGGTAGGCACATTCCTCTTCGACCAAGAGAATCACTGATCTATTCGTATTGTAAAGTATAAGTTTCATGGCGTGACGATCTTCGTCCGTGAAATCGATTGTTTGCAAAACGGTTGCCTGAGCTAGATGGCATAAGATATGGGCTCTAATACCGCGAGCATATGCGTGTCCTGTTAACATCTTGTGCACCGGATTTTGGGCGTAAATAAAACTCAAAAGATCCTTGAGCCCGCTTCCCGCCATGATGTAACCTATAGATCCCATGAAGGACATCAACAAGTGGAATCCTCAAAGTCTCACGATAAGATTGCTTAAACCAGATTCTGGACCACAAGAAGCGATAATATCTCGAGATTTGATATATAAAGGCTGATGAAACGTTACAAAGCAGGTTCGTTGATTCAAACTCTTACATTTTTTTCATAAGCCGAACGAAGAGCAGTGAAAATAGATCATAGTCGCTAGGCGGAGAGTTTATGAATGGCAGACATAATACCTGCGACTTTTGGAAGGGTTCAGAAATTGTTGCCTGTTGCATGAAACAATTCCATCCAGGTATAGACGAGAAGCCCGCGCATTTTCCATAAAGCCAGAGAAAATCATAAGCCGATGGTACCACTTCGCAGGAGATGGGATGGATTTTATCCAAGTCTAAAATTGAAATATTCTGCAAATCCGACTCATTGTTTTGTTCAAAAACTTGCAAAGATACTGATCAGTACCACCCAACAACTTTTGCAGACGGCATTCCCGAAAGACGTGGAATAACTTGATCCGGAGCAATATCATTTTTAGGAGTCACGCAATGAATACCTCCCATGGCGTGAAATGTACTGAGACCATCTAGGGTGTTGGTATTGAAATCAGCATTGTCTAATACGAATTGAGATAACGAATTTGACTCAATCGTCAATACTGGACGCATGATGGCCGATATTTAAAAATTAGAGATTCGCTGTAAGAGGAATAGAATCCGAGCGAAGACAAAATATTTATCAGATATCTGGATCCAAAATTTTTGTACAGGAATGCTCCAAATCCAACATGTAGCGATGACAAGAATAATCGAGGTCTCACTGCAGAAATTATGAAATATGACAGAGCAGTACATTTTGTCTGCCATTCCTCTGTAGGGCCGCGCTTATTTTTAAGTATAACATCTTGTAGGAAAACACGTAACGTTTCCGGAATGACCGTATTAATATCTTCTAAAAAAATTATCAGAAGGAGGATACTGTTTCGTTTCGTATACTTGTGATTTTATGTCTTTCAAGACTATTGTTGCTGCAGCTGGAACAATACGTAGTCATTCTTGCTGTTGATCGGTTTTCTTGCTTTCATACGACGAGTTTTTTTTTTAATCCTGTGTTTAAGAAGCAGACAGTCGTGGATCTTGAGGCTGTTGTTGCAATAACACTGTCGTTGCCACATTATTGTAGTAACCTTGCCCTGACTGTTCTGCTATCCGGGCGGTAATCTCCTTCGATTATATTCATCAGCTCGTCAATAGAGAACTGACATTCCTCGGAGTTCTCTTCAAGATAGGAATATATAGCTTCCATTGCTTCATCGAAATTTGTAGCTGCTCGATAACCTCTGGTTTTTCCAGATAATGGCGGACGGGAGAATTTTTTCATGCAGGAGTTATGATATTTAGCATCGACGGCGACTAAATCGGAAACGTGTTGAGCGCGATCAATTACTGTTTCATCACATTCATCACTGCTGTTTCGAGCTAATGCTTGTCTGCCGTCTTTCATTGAAAGTGTCTCAACATTATAAATTATCTCTCAGTCACACAAGCGAGACTTTTTTTGTTTCATTATAAATACATCGGTTATTATTTCATTGCATAAAAAACAATTCTGATTGAAATTGAATGTTGGCGTAACTGACCTTAAAGATGTTAACGGTGTCGGCGAGGGAGCAACATCGCTTCCTTGACGTTTCGATTCAGTAATTAATTTTTCGTTTGTGTATTGTTTTCGGCAGGTGTCATGAACAACCACAGAACTCAAGTTTGTTAAAAACCGTTCACTTTTCCTGTCATTTCGTTTCACACTTGATTCTCAAAAAGTCTTCAAGCCTCTTTCTTTCACATTCACCACAGCACCTTCATTCGGACTTTTTTCGCATACAAAACAAATATCTCCTGGAACAGCCATAATGGATGTATTCCGCTTGGCGTCTATCGCGATACTAACACTAATATTTCCCCCGCAGCAGGTACTTTACTAACAGCACGTATTTTCCCGACACTAACAGCAAGTATTTCCCCCCTGATTTGGGTCAGAGAGAGGGGATAGCAGACTCTCCTAGGGTCTTTAATATTGACCCCAACCGAAATAATGTTTACCTGCTCTGTTCTGAAGTCCTCTTCGCTAATATTCGTTAGTCCTGAAAGAAAATCATATAATGTAATCTAAAAGTTCTGTAAATACCATCAATTTGTTGTGCGGGAATGAGTAAAAAAAAAGGTANACCATCAATTTGTTGTGCGGGAATGAGTAAAAAAAAGGTAGTACGTATTAAGTAATCGGTATTTACTGAAATCTCGAAAAAAAATGTAGCGATTTTGCGAATTGTAGAAATTTGTTGAACTTGAATCTGCTGTAACTCGTGAACTATTAATCTGATAGAAAAATGTTTCCTACAAACGTTGCCTGACATGTTATGGTGTATAAATTTTGTTATATCTAGTTTTAACGTAGGTGGCACTAGAGAGTAGATATTCTTGGAAAACTGGTGTTCGGCACCATTTTTCCAATATGGCGGCGTGGGCGGTGGTGGCTCAAGGTCGCAAACTCGATCTATTAACAAGGATACAAAACTGTATAAATCTACAAAATTAGATCTCTCCCCCACGTTTGGTATGTCAGAACCTACCCATTGCCTTGAATAATTACCGATGACCGCACTCAACCAGATAGCTTCTACCAAAAGACTGCCGACTGTCCAGCTGCGGCTGTATTTAAAATGTCGTGGGCGATGGCCCAGAAATTTCTTCAAATGCTGCATTGCACCGAGGGTTCTAACTCGCAAATTAATATTGTGCGTCCTCAAAAGTTGTCGGTAAAGTTGTCGATTTCCCAAGCAGGGGGAGGAGGAACCATGATGCCAGCCATGTAAGTCGTCAATCATTCCCTGCTGCCCGCGATGCGACCGTGGGCGGGTATGCCTGTGGGATGGGGAGGTTTGAGGTGGGTCACCACCCACAGTTCTGAGTCCATGCATCGTGCCCGCGAACAGTGCGACATTCGACTCGTAAAACTGCCCCTTCCTTAGGTCTGTTCGTTCCGAACAGATTATCCAACATCTGAACTTCGTACAGCACCAGTCGGTCGATTTGTACAACCTTAGGTTTCGCACGAGAGCCCTGTCGACATGTCCTGTAGGCCATATTATTGATCTGTTTCAGGATCCTGTAGAGGCCTTCCCAACATTTCTGTAGCTTTAGACTAGCTGTTCGTCTTGAAAAGTCTTCTTACGCTATTTCCGGTCATATCATGTTTTCATTTTGTCACCTTTAATTTTAAGGTACCTCTGGGCCAACTCATGAGTGTCGAATAGCTTTGACTTATTTTAATGGCATATTCTGATGTGGATGCTTCATTTTCCACTGGACATCCGAACAGGAGGTTAACAGAGAGGTGGAGCTCTCTACAAAACATCATCCTTGAGGATGTGACCCTTGTAGATTCGTGGACTTCCGAACGATATGCCACGATAATTAAGGGTGCCTTATAGTCCCAATCTTTATAGTTCTCTTCCACAAAGATCACGAAATACTGTTCCTGGGTACGATTTAGCCAATCGACCATCCCATCCGTCTGAGGGTGTAATGCTGTGGTACGAGTTTTCTTTATTCTTAAAATCCTTCTTACTTCGTGGAAAAAAGTTACTTCAAAACATTGTCCTTGATTAGAATAAAACTAAATTGGCAATAGAAAACTGGAAAAATCATGCTCTATAAGTGCATCAGCTACAGTGCCAGCATCTTGGTTTGGCACTGGTTTAACCGCGGGCCAATTAATGAAATAGTCTTGTGCTACCTGGAAGTACCGATTCCCCCTCGTAGTGACTGGTGTTATCGGAGAATTTTCACTGCTATACTCTCAAATGTGGCCCTAAAGTTTTATTATTGAAGGGGACCTTGTCCTTTAACCATTGGACCCTTCCGCGCAGTACAGACATCGCACAGACTGCACCACTTCTTAATATCCTCCCAAAAATGCCCCCAGTACAATCTCATTCGAACTCTGTCGAGGGTCTTATTTACATCGAAGTGACAACCTGCTGCTGTGTTGTGCAGTTCTCTTAGCACTTATGTGATTCAGTACTCTGGTAGGACTTATTGTAAGTGACTTTGTTTCCCACCATTACTTTCCCAGTTCCTGTAAAGGACACAATTCATTAGAACAAGGGATTTCTACTGTATCCAGCATGCTTTGACTGTCGTGCCAATGCTGGACATCTTGTCTCATCTTGGACGACACCCGGCTGCTTTCCACTCCAATATTGGATGCAAGGAAGGATCACATAGCTAATCATTTCTAACATCCTTATTTTCCCACGTAGGCAACCCATCGCAAGATACATGGCCTTGAATTTCTGTCCTTTTATTTCCGCGATTTGCCACCGTTATCCTCGTGGCATTCACAATTTGAAAATTACGACAGACAGGTTCGCATGGTCTCCTGGAAAGTTCATCCGCATTGCTGTGAAGGCATCCAGACGTGTGATGTATTTCAAAGTCATATTCTTGAAGTTACTGTATCTACCAGGCTATTTTAACTTCGGGTTTCTTAAAATTTGTTAACCAGTGTAATAAATCATGATCAGTACTTAGGATGAAGTGTCTACCATAAAGGTATGTTTTAAAATGTGCAATTGTCTTCACCAATGCCAGAAGTTTCCTGCGTGGCAAGCAGTAATTCTTCACAGGCTTGTGTTGCACCTTATTGAAGTAGTTCAGTGGCCTCTCCTTTTCATTCTGAATCTGAGATAACACAGCCCTGATACCCACATCACTATAATCAGTATCCAGAGTGAATTTACCCGCTCTACTTGAGAAGCCTATCACTGTGGAAGATGTCAGAAATTCCTTTAGTTTATTAAATGCAACTACGCACTCCAGGGTCCAATATATATTTCCTTTGATTCAGTCAATTCATGCAGAGGCTTGGCGATCGTGGCGAACTTGGGCATTAAATTACAGTTGTAAGTACTTAAGCCTAGAAAGCTTTGCATTTAAGTTTTATCAGTTGGTAGAGGTCCATTTCTTATTGCTCTGGTCTTCCCAGGGTCTGTTTGAATCCCATGGGGCAGCACAACATGGCTCAAGAAATTATTTTTTTATTTTGGATTACAGATTGGCTGCCGCTAGTTTCTTAAAAACAGTTTTTATATGTGTCAGGTGCTCTTCAAATATTCATTCCGTGAGCACACTGCCATCTAGGAACACCTGNTAAAAACAGTTTTTATATGTGTCAGGTGCTCTTCAAATATTCATTCCGTGAGCACACTGCCATCTAGGAACACCTGGCAAATGTCTAAGGGCAGAACTCGCTCCACCAGTCGTTCAAAGGTGGCAGGGCCATTGAATAACCCAATCTTCATTGTCAGGTTTCTTTCCCTTTGGCAAAAAAAGGCAGTCATTTCGTTGTCTTCTGTGGCCACCTCGCACTGTCAAAATCTATTTTATGTCTAAAGTAGAAAACCACTGTGAACCTGCTAGGTTGTTGAGTGTGTTGTGACAGTTTGCTCTCAGGTGCCCCGGCCGTCCACATGAACAATATTCAGGCCGTTTGGATGGAGGATGCCGAATCTCCATTGCGCGGACCCTGGAAGGGATGTCCCTCATGGTCGTCTGCAATTCTTGTAATGTCCTCTTGATGCTGTCGTCCTCCTCTTCGTTCTTCATCATTGTCCGCACTTGTCGTCGGGGCACTGATGCCTGTCTTGCTGACTCCACCTCCACTGTTCGGGCCAAGGCATCCTGCATGGTGTGAGGCGCAACCTGATGTACAGCTTGCCGCACCTCGGTGTCNCCTCCACTGTTCTGGCCAAGGCATCCTGCATGGTGTGAGGCGCAACCTGATGTACAGCTTGCCGCACCTCGGTGTCGGCGTTAGCATAGATGAAGAAGCCGACTGCGATGTCATCTCGTGCCTCCTCAGAGCACCCCTCTAGAGACGGCGTGACAGCCTCACGATGTTCTTCCACAGCTCCTGAAGTGGTTCACCTGGTCGGTAGATTCGNCCTCCACTGTTCGGGCCAAGGCATCCTGCATGGTGTGAGGCGCAACCTGATGTACAGCTTGCCGCACCTCGGTGTCCGCGTTAGCATAGATGAAGAAGCCGACTGCGATGTCATCTCGTGCCTCCTCAGAGCACTCCTCTAGAGACGGCGTGACAGCCTCACGATGTTCTTCCACAGCTCCTGAAGTGGTTCACCTGGTCGGTAGATTCGACTTCGCAGTTTGGCATGGTGGGCATGTGGCATGTGTTGGTCACCGAATCGCAGCTCCAAGGCAAACACCAATTTGGAATACTGCAGCCGATATCGTTCTGGCAGGGACTGCAGTATGCTCAGTGCAGGTCCCCTAAGTACAGCCTCCAGGTTGTAAGCCTGCTGAACGTCAGTGCAGCCATTCAGGGTGGTGACGATCTCGGACTGGTGCCAATATTCGTACTAGGATGTATGTACATCTTAGGGGACGCTTTATTTTGACACCTTTACCTAATCCTGGCTGAGGCATATCCACAATGCACAACTGCTGAGTCTTTTCAGCAATGGCTGTATTTTTGGCAAGCATTATCTTCTCCCGCTGCACGCACTCGCCGGCTCGGTGGTGGTAAATTTTAGCTCTACCTTCTAAGCTGCTGCATGTCTTCTTCTCTGCTGCTGTAAGAATTCCTGGCATTCCGTCTTGAGTTCGCTCACCTCCTAGTCCACCTTACACTCTACACTGTCCATTCTCTTGTTAACATTGTCCATCCTTTTTTTCTCACTTTTCATTCTGTCTCTCACACTGTGCATTTTCTATCCCACACAGTATATTTTATTGTTCACTAACTTACTTACACCTTCTGTCTTTTGGCCTATATTCTCATTCATACTGTCTATTTTCTTATCCAGTTTGTTGACCACTTCGCTAACACTGTTTATTTTCTTGTCTGCCAGTTCACTTACAGTACTAATTTGGCTATTAAATTTATCATTTACACTATCTTTTTCTGATTTTTACATTTTCGTTAAAATTATCAACGACACTATTTTTTCTACTTTTTACGTTAGTTATTTACATATTTAGACCTTCGATTAAAGATCGGAGTGCTTCCATATATTCCAACATTTTCCTTGTTAGCATCCACCAATTTCTAAATAACTCTTTGGCCTATTACTACAACTATTAAATCCATGAAATTTCTTAAAATGTCGCGTTATGCCGAGGGTCCTAGTTCCCAGATTGTTCTTGCGCATCCTCTAAAATTGTTGGCTTCCTAGCAGGGGGTGGAGGGACAGTGATGCCAGCAGCCAGGTCAACTGTCAATCATTCCCGGCCGCCCGGTGACGGGACCACGGGCGGGTTTGACTTTGGTGAGGGTAGGGTCGAGGTGGGTTATCCCGTACATAGCCAAGTCCGCACATCGTGCCCGCACTCCGTGTGGCAGTTGCCTCGTAACAATTATACCAAAAAAAATCGACTTTATTAAATAATCCTTGTGGTACAATGAAGCTTCGTGTTGCCTGAACTTCTCGAGCGCAATCTCCCATTTATTAAATCCCTTGGTAACAAGCTGACCAGTACCACATGTACAGATCTTATACCAACTTCATGAGGCGAAAAGAGAACACAAAACTTGCAATAAGCACTGTCCTCTGCCTTTGAATATGCTTCTATTACTTCATATACAGTTGGTAATGACAGTCGCAGGAAAATTGTAGTTTTCATTTGGTTGCCAAATATTTCTGAGCATCATTTTCATGTCTTCATAACTAATGTTAGGTTTGTTGACATAATTAGAAATGTCAGTAGTCAAAATTCCCATTTAAGCTATATTAAACAGTGTCTCTTGACTAACCTATACTTTCTCACAAATATTTGTAGACAACCAGGACCTTATACTGGTTTCTTGTGTGTGGGTTTTTGTTTCGTCTTTGGTGACTTAAATCGGTAAAATTTCTTTACTGGCATTACTGCTTTCAGATTTAAATTTTTTAACAAAAAACATTTAATGTTTGTAGACCTGAAATTTTTGTTTTTCCATCATATTTCTTTGTTTTTGCACCTCTTTGTGACAATCCCCTTCGAGAACCTCTAAAACGTAACATTTAAATAAACAGCATCGTTCACATTTTTCACAACTCAGAACTTGAACACAAGTGATAAATCTGAAATTTAGTTACTTGGAAAGGCGAGCTGAAAATTATTGTGCTTATGATTTGTAACATACTAAAGTAAATTCCTCTATGATTAAAATGTAGACTATAAACACGAGGATAAAAATTTGTGCCATAGATATTATATTACAGTATAGTGGCAACCATGAAACACGGAGCACGTATTTCACAAAGAGCGTACTGCTCAGTTTGATAAAATTTTAGGAAAGAATCATAAAGTACAGTTTAAGTGGGGAGTAGCGTTCATTTGCCAGGCAGGTTTTATGTATTTTTTAATCTCATACTTACTGTACACGTAATTTTAAACATTTCATGTCATGTATCACACACACTTATTACAATAATTTTTTAATTTGATATGAACTGCACACAAACTTGGGATTGACAAGAAAATTGCAATGAATAATAAAGTAAGACACATATGGAATCTATTATTTATTGTAAGTAAAGCAGTGTAAAAAGCATTCTTGCTTGGCATTTGACGATTAGAGTAATAATTAAAGAAAGATGGCACTTAACACCACGGTTAAGATTACCATGTTAATTATATGATATAACTTAACATAAAAGTATGGAGTTAAGAACTGATACATTCGTGACAGGATCACTGAATCAACTCGCTGGATCACTGAATCAACCCACAAAAACTGATATTAGATACAGGTTTCAAAACCAGAATGGCAGCTGCAGCTAATTTGGAGTGATTATGAGGGGAAATGGAATAATGTGCGATGTTACAAGCAGAAACATTATATATTTTTATGCTAAGCAGTAATCGGAGGGACAAGAATTATTGTTTTACAAGAGTTGCAGAAATTATCTTTTAAGTTAGAAAATCCAAAATGGCGTAGGGTGGAGGGGGAGGGGGTGATAGGTTTCATCGGTCCCTCCTCCCCTGTTTAAGTGAGCCACTGGTCGAGATATTATTACTTTTCTTGTTATTTCTTAAAATTGACGAGTTTTGTTTGGCCAATCTTGGCTTCCAAACTGGAATCACTGGCTTGTGACAGAATGCTTGCTAACAGTGGATCGCCAAGACTTAATTTATTTTGCCTGGGAACAATAGAAACAAGTTGCAAGTAGAGTGTTCCGAATGTTTTGACTTTGCGTATTTCTAGAGATATGATTGTATTTTCATCTCATAATAAGTGCGCAGTTTTTCTAACGTTTATATATAAATATACATGTTTTCATAAAACATACCATTATGAATTTAGAGTGAGTATACTAAATGTATAGAGAAATATAACTTTACGTAAAATCACAATTGAATATGTATTACTAAACTTACGAATACTGAAAAAAGCGCATCATAAGAAACAATGCAACAACCACGAAATCACGTAAAGAGCGTGAGTACGGACTGGTATGCACTTGATCCCATGTTAATTGCATTTGCATTTGATATCATACCCGGAAATGGTTCTGGAAGAACCGACCAGCCGTCGTAGACACTGGCATATAGTCGAAGTTGCATTAATGCGAGAAAAATCAGACGATAAAAAACAAGTGTACTGAGAGAAGAAGAATGCCGGGAAGACGTGAAAGACGTCACTTTGAGCAAATGGCGGACTTCGAGAGAGTACTCATCATTGAGCCGAAAGCGGCAGGCTGGTCGTATCGCCGAATAGTCCACCACGTGGATCGTTTGGAAAACACTTTCCAATGCTGTTAGGAGCAGTGTATACGCGAAAACACTTACACACGGAGGACTGACTCAGGATGGACGAGATTGACTACCAGTCGAGAGGAACGGTGGATCGTGCGTCAGGCGCGACCCGGTTCACAATACTGACCAGTGTTGGAGTACCTTTAAAACCACGATTTTTTTTAGACGCCTTTCAGAGGCAAATCTGCGATCACAGTTCCCATTACGTGTGATGCCATTAACTATGCAATAGCGGAGGCTCCGTTTTGCAGTGGATTCAGGCCATATAAATGTGGAACTCCAAAGACTAGCGATGTGTGGTGTTTAGTGATGAGTGCCACTTCGTAATGTTGAATGACCGTCATCACACCCAAGCGTGGAGGACACCTGGGGAATGTCATTAGGTGCGATATTCCAATAGGACCGCACACAAAACAGGTCACCCAAGACTGCCTCCATCATATACAAACACTACCATTGCTTTTTCGCTCTCCTGACAAGTCTCCAATCAAGCATGTGTGGATCTTGTTGTAATGGCAGCTGCCGCCGTACCACATTATTCGGAATTGGAAACAAACCGCCCAATAATTGTGGATCCATCTGTTTCAGGATGATATCCAGAATCTGCTGGACACTATGTCAGACTGTGTTGTGGCGTGTATCGCAGTGCGATGGGGTGCGACGTACTGATGAAGATGAATCGACGGCGTACCACAGATCCATATGTAACTGTCCTGCTGGTATTTTTTTCTGATCATATATATTACTCATCTGTAGCAAAACGTGTATACAGTTTCAGTACTATACGATGAATGTTTCTATATGAACTAATTTTATTGTCCCGCAATTTCTAATTTTAAAATACAATACCATTTTATGAATTTCTTAGGATTGACCATATATGTAGCTTTTACTTATTGTATATAGTATTTCAGTGTTAATGATTACCTGAGTATGTCACATTCGTGTCCGGAGTCACAGTTTGTGCAGATTTGTGTTTGCTGGTGAAGTGTTTTGAATACTGTGGTTCTGTGCACTGACGAAGCATGCAAATGATATAATTTCACATTCGCTTTGCCTCGTAGCTACAATAACTTCCGAACACAGTGCTGCAGAATTTATGTCAAGCTGCCTTCACCTAGAGCCATTCAATCAAAAAGACTGTAATCAGTGACGTCTAATGAAGTTGTGGGGCCAATGCTGATTATTGCTTGCAACTGTTTACTTTCGGTGCACGCAGTTGGAACCAATAACCACCGAAGAGCCGCAGAATTTAGAAAGTAATGTTGCAAGAATATAGACTAAATAAACCAATATTTTAGACATACTCTGTTTTAACACTGGGTTGTATTTCACGTAATACTCACAATGTGACATATATAAAACTAGGAGATAAAAATAATAAAATAGAATTCTGGCCGTGTAGGTTGTTGCCAGAATATATAAGGGTGGTGCACAAATAATTTCATAGAAGCAATGAAGTAAAACACATGAAATAATTCCACATTATGGGTAACCAACAGACAAACAATGGAAATAGCAGTTCTTAAAATAGCAATAAAAATTTACGAAACAACGAAGGCCACATAGAAGAACACATTAGCTAGAACTGATGTATACACAGACAACACAGTGCATACACCATAGGGCAAACGCAATATTTCCATCGACGAGAAGTTCAGTTAATCACTTACTCGCATTGCAAGAGTCATTCAAAAATCACATATTCTTATAATTTAGAAGGAACGTGAGTTTGAAACAAAATTAGCATACATTTTTATTAAGCTGGTGTTTGAAGATTGACTCCATTTGTTATAATAATGCGTGTCCTCTAATGATACCACGGTGACAATACGTCGATATAGAAATCCATATAAAATTACCTTGGCTCCGAACATATGAGGACGTAGGACGGCATACGTCAATCGTAATATTCTGTTGCCCTGTCGTACGTTAGTGACAAATGTGTGTGGGTTTCTAAGGCCATTCGTACCCACCAATGCAGAAGTTTACGTACAAATGTTTGCCTTCCTGGGCTAGATTCAAGCAGAAGTTGTTGATATTGATGGTTGGTGTGTTGTTGAGAAGAAAGATTTGCTATTGTGAAGACATACTACACAACAACACAATTGTCTACCGTTCATCGTGTTAGCGTGCCTAAATTGTAGCAGGTGTAGTTTAATAAGTTGAACTTTACATAGGAGTGTAAATACAGTCTATTTTTAATGCGATCATATTCAAAATCTTGAAAAGGCCTGTTCCGTATATTTTGCCGTGTTCTTTCGCACGTTCCTAATGCATGGGAAGAGTTCGTTTTACATAGGAAATCCGGTATATTTGGGAAACTGTAACATGATCCTGTAAGAATATGACACACATATTAAACTGTATCAAAGTTTTGTATATTCTATTTTACGTTCCTGGGTTTTATCATATCTATTATTATTTTCCTTCCAGAAACACTTTCAGTACGTGTAAACAATGTCGTGCGTCTTCTACCTTTGTTACAGAAATCTTAAGTGTAGTATAGTGTTACCGAGAGGTGTATTTATCACATATTTTGTTACATTTTCCATCACGATATTTAATATTCCCTAATTTAGAATTGCAATGTAAAATTCAGTAACATACAACAGCCGATAAAGAAAAATCAAATAAAAAATACAATATAATATTTGGATTTTACTTCACAAACATTTAAGTACTTAAACACTTAAGTTATGAAAACTTCTGTCATTATGCTAGTTGTTCCCTAATTTAGGGCAGCAAATATTAGAGAATTTTAAAGGGAGGAAAGCCAAAAGTGCTAACATTTTCATCACAATTCAACATTCATAAAAGTAAACTTTGGGGTAACTGAAAGAAAAAAGCAACTTATTGGACATACCGAAAAAAAAAAAAAATGTTATTGGAGCTCCGAGTCACCCGGGAGCCGTGGCGGTTGAGCGGTTTGCCTGTTCGCCTCCCGCCAAGGCAAACCTGGTTCAATCTACGGCCGGGTCATTCCAGGATTTCTGCATGTGGGAATCGTGCCGGGAGATGCCGCTGGTTGGCGGGTTTTCTCGTGAATCTCCCGTTTGCCAGGGCTTTTTGATTCCGGCGCTGCTCCATACTCACCCCAATCATCCCCATTGGCTCTCAAGAGCTCGCTGTTAAGAGCCGCCCAAAACCCTTCACTCACTCACTCCAAGCGGCCTTTTTGTGACCTTTCTACCACGTGCGTAGCTCCTAAACTCTGGAGAACCAACTCGGTATTCATAGACGGAATCACGCAGAAGGCTGGACACCTGTCATCGCCGATCCGACATCTTGGCCACTTGAGTAAGATGCCTTACCACAAAGTATATGAGTAAACAGAGATGAAATAGCATGACGGTTCCTATGATTTGGGCAGCCCCATTTGTCGAATGGCTGCGCGAGGCTTTGAGAACGGGATTTCGGTCTCATTTGCTACGGCGCGCTGCGATACGTTCCCTTTTATCTTGGTTGCCCGCTGGGAAGCAAATCACCGGGCGCCGGACTGGCCTAACAGCGTTGAGACATGTTGCTGGCCAGTGACGCCAATTTGCTGGAGTTCGTGGGATAAAGAATGTTTCACACCTCCCGGCCACACAGGACTTGTAATTTAAAGTATAGTTGAGAAGTTTGGGCGGCTCTTAACATAGAGGTATTGAGAACCGATGAAGGTTCTTGAAGTAAGTATGAAAGCAGCGCCAGAATGAAAGGGGTTGGGGAAACAGGAGATCCCCGAGAAAATCCGCTGACCAGTGGGATCTTTCGGCACGATTTCCACATGTGAATATCCGAGAGAGACCCCGACGTGCATCGAACCCGGTTCGCCTAGGTGGAAGGTGAGTAGTCTATCCACTACACCACCGCGACCCCCTGTAATTCAAATAAAAGGAGTGCACAGTGGTTGTGCTACCTGTTCGAAGCGCCTCTCTTAGTGGAAGAGAAGCGGCGAATATCTCCGCGCTCCCTCAGGCGGGAGGCGCGGCGCTCTGGATTGGCCCGCGTAGCAGACGGCGCCGGGAGCGACGCCTGTTTTCCGCGCTCACAAGGGACCCAGGAGCGCGAGGGGAGTGCGGGTACACGGTATCCCTCGTGATAATTTCCTGTTCGCCTTTTCATCAGAAACGCGCTGCCTTAACGAGTTGTTTGAAGTAGAAATTTTCGCAAGTTTCTGCACGCCACCCGAGGGGGTAAGGAGTGACGTTTGGATACGGTTTTAATTGAAGGTGTTTGCTTCACTCCTTTCCCCACATTTCCCACGGATTTTCGCCCTCCCCCCAACCACCCGTTCCATTAAACTCGACCCCTTCCCTTCCCCCCCTAACCCAAATATTTCTGCTTGCATCGTCACTCCCAGCAATTTATCCTGCTGGCCGCTCAGACGAATTACAGGTGAAAATTAATTTCATCGACAGGTAATTCATTGCCTCAAATGGAACAGGCACGGAAATGAATTAAAATAGCTCTCTGCGCTCGGCGCGTAACGCGGGGTCGTTTTTAAAATATAAGTTCCAGTCTTTGTCCATGTTTGCTGAAGCCTATGCGCTTATTTTGGCTGTTTATGAAACTTTATCTTTCTCTGTTTCACCCAAAATATAAAAATGTTCAAATTCGTCACCAGGAAGGGGAGCGCATTTTGTGTTACTACACCTCAAGCAAAGAAATAGTTTTTGTGTAGTTTCTTCTTTTTTTAACTAGGTTGTTCTATGCATACCAACAGATTCTGAAAACTACATAAAAGTAAAGAAATATCTCAAAACCAAAATAATCAGGTTTTTTTTTTACGAAAGACCACATTTATTTTAAGTAAAACACAATAACCTATTAAAATGCTTAACCCTAAAGAGTACAATCTTATTTAAATATATTATTGCAAGATGCGTGAGGGGCTTATCTGAGTTCGTGAGGGATGAAGGTCTTAAAATAGAGGAAGTAACTATATTTGATTTTTGACTTATTCACATAGCTGTTATTTAAAGAATTAATTATCTGCCTCCACAAGTACGCTTTTTATTTTTCAGTGAACACAATATTTAATGTCTATTTTATCATTAATTAACGTTCTTCCTAATGTGTGTGTTTAGTTGTAGTCAATTAACTAACACTCATAATTTACACACATAGCGTCTGTCTGTTGCCATCATCTATAATGTATTTCACTTACGCATCCAGTTCAATAGTCCAGCCTGCCAGTCGCACTAATCGCTGCACGGATGCTCGCAGTCACAGGTTTTTCTTCTGCTGGTCACTTCTCTCACCGCTCGTTTCTCTTCTTGCTCGTCGTCTGTCGCTAAAACTCCAGCCACTTATCAATTCATCAACTCCTGGCTCGGAGGCCTGTCGCACTTTTATACTAGCTGGTCTTGACCTGGAAAATTTCGACGCACCCCATGTCAAACTCAGAGAAACTAGGGCAGTAAACCACCAGAAAATTAATCACATATACACGAAAATTCAATCATCTGAATATCAGGAGCACAAGCGACAAAATATTTATCGCGGGGCCTCGCGCGGCTGCAAGCCTGTGTAGCTGATCTGCGTGTTCGCCGCCCACTCTTGGGTTACATGCGTGACCTTCACACATTTCCACTCTCACAAGAGATACGAAGCAGCGAGAGCGTAACAATAAACTAAATTGTCTCTCAATTAAAACTAAATAAATATATGCACAACTTTAATTCAAACGAGGTAAAACCTGTCTTAAACAACTGCTATTTTAAAGAAGACTCGCTGCCTGGGATATATGAAATAATTCTAAGTCAACCTGATCCTGATATTTAAAATTCGGGAGTTCTATTTTGGGTGTGACTTAATAAGCGTTTTGTACTCGAGTCGTGTACACGTAGACTTAAAGCAAATCATTTGTGCAATGAGGGTGAAACGCTACTTCAGCTTATTTAAATATTTATGCCCATACCTGATGCTATGGCTGCCTTTGAANAAGCGTTTTGTACTCGAGTCGTGTACACGTAGACTTAAAGCAAATCATTCGTGCAATGAGGGTGAAACGCTACTTCAGCTTATTTAAATATTTATGCCCATACCTGATGCTATGGCTGCCTTTGAAGATATCAAACTTATTTTATTTACTGTATAAATAAATTCTTTTGTAGTTTATCTTTAAATATATGCTATATATTAACTGTATATTTCAATGTATAGTCAGTTCGCGGTAAAGTCAGCACTTTTGAGGCTCTAGTTGCTTTACACTTTCAGCCATTTGTTTAATCATTTAACCACCATTTAAATAAAATATTACCATTAAGTAATAAACACAGTGTGTTATAAAACTACGGCATAAAATATCTTTTTTCATTTGACGATCAGCATAAGTGTAAGGTAAAATTGATATGTATTAGCACATTCAATAATAATTGTAGTAATTACGGTATACAAGTATAAGATAAAATCGTTAACAAAGTTTCGTAGATATAGCACACCAAGCTTAAGTGTTATTATAGCCGTGAATCTAAACATAAGTGTCCGGCACACCAAAACAAATTAATATGGCCTACCACAGTACAACTACTTCACGAAATGTAGTGGTAATCGGTTGATTGTTTCCCGCTATATGACATAAAAACTTTACTTTTTTATGTGGCACTATCTTACAAAATTACTTTGTACACACAAATTTTATGGTTGTAAAAGATTCTGCCAGCATACTATTTAAGTTGACAATTGTTTCTTACTTTCGCAGATATAACATACATAACAAAAAATGTTATATGGCCCCCATTTTGAAAATAAATGTCTGACCTACGTAAAACATATCAATTTACTTACCAGCCATAGTGCTACTTGTCTGTCAAATTTGGTGGTATGTATTTGGTTTTCTGTGGAGGTATGACCACAATTTTGATTTGTCATGAAATGCCATTTTACGAAATGGCGNTCTGGAGGTATGACCACAATTTTGATTTGTCATGAAATGCCATTTTACGAAATGGCGAAAAAAAGAGACTTGTTATATAAACTGCTGGCATACAAAAGTTAATTTAGAATTTATTAAATTGTTTCGACTATATAGCATACTTAGCTAAAATAGCTGTATGACCGCTATTNCAAAGTTAATTTAGAATTTATTAAATTGTTTCGACTATATAGCATACTTAGCTAAAATAGCTGTATGACCGCTATTTTGGAAATAAGTAATTCTGACTTTCTGAAAACCTACCAGTATATATCACTTGCTGCAGTACTATTTGTTTTCCAAATTTGGTGGATATTAGTCAGTTTTTTTCCGACATATGACATTAAAACTTAATGTATTCGTGTGGTGCTATCTTACAAAATGGATGACAAAATGCTATATGTCAGCATATAAGAATCACTTATTTATGATAGCACTTAAATAATTTTAGTTAAAGTTGTGGGAAAATGCAAAAAAAAAAAAAAACATAATTTTTGTGAAAGGTTTTATATACACAAATAAATGTCATACCATTATGGTGTTACATAATATCATCACTTTTACAAGCGCATACCTATTAATTGTTGTTTTCTTCTGTGTGAAATAAATGGTTAAATATCTCAGACTTAGGTCCTTTCACAAATTAACCTTCATATACAACAGTGGTGATTTAATTAAAACAAATGTTTTACAGTTAAACATTTACAACATTATGTATTAAATGTTCATAATTATTGGGTGACATCATAATGCCAAAAAATATTTACAGTGGCTGTTGAAACGTTTTCTGTTTATTTAATCCGTTTGATTTGTTGGCCATTGAATAAACTGATCCTAGAAGTATTTGTGTTCAGAAGGAACGTAATGGAGAACCTTCTTAAAGTCAGTAATCTTGTGTGCACTAATTGGCACTTTTGCATAGAATATACCGTTTTTACAGGAATGGAAGGATTCAAATGATTTTGAGATGTGCAACGAAGCACAAAAGCAAGCGTATACTGATGTATTGGGAGGCAACCACAGTGCCTTTCTTCGAGTTGTTGTACTGAAAACCCATAAACGTCAAAATAATGATGTCTTGCTTCTAGCTCCGAGGAACCGCTTTGCCCTGGCTTTCCAAAGGCAAGCACGGTTTTTCGTAACTTTGGGCAACCACGACGAAGTTGACTGTGAATGTACCCGGTACACCTGCAGATGTAATCATTTCACAGATTTCCTTCGTTTCACAAAATCTATCTTTCTTTTTAACAATACGCTTCACCATTCCAAACTCGCGATCGCAAGCAAGATATAAGTGTCCACGTATCGGAAACAGATGGATGATGTTTTAAAACATGTTACTGTCGGTAAGCGAAAACAAGAACCTTAACATGCAATGGTTTCTGTTTTGGACTTCACACGCAACACTGTAATGGTGGAGTTCTTCGACACATGGAGATATATTTTAATTTTCGTACTTATGAAGAAATGAGGTTTAATTTGGCCCTTTATTTACGTGCTCTTCGTGATATAAATTAAACTGGCTTAATCGGGTTTCAGATTATGTATGGCAAAGTGNGGCCCTTTATTTACGTGCTCTTCCTGATATAAATTAAACTGGCTTAATCGGGTTTCAGATTATGTATGGCAAAGTGGAATACCGAAAGCTGGCGGTAGTAGAAGAGTTCATTTACTGGAATATAAAGCAGCGAAATGCTCTGTACGTAATCANCCGAAAGCTGGCGGTAGTAGAAGAGTTCATTTACTGGAATATAAAGCAGCGAAATGCTCTGTACGTAATCAAACGTAATTATGCCTATATCACAATCATTGGTTACACAAATTTGTTACTTTTCTTTCATACAATTGTAAAACTCGTTACTCCTTTCATGAACGGCCAATTCGGCCATAGCTACAAGCTTGGAACAGTTGTTTAAGTTAGGATATTTTATCTTGACTTTCAGTTCTTCACATTTACCATAGGTGTCAATCTGTGGGCTATAAACTGGACGTTGAAATTTTCCTTGAAAAATATTGTAATAGATTAGAATCAGGATATTTATCTTTTATTATTATATGTATTATTCTTATGTCCAACTGTGCGTCAAGATATTTAATTTCTTTGGAGGAGTGTTTGTTTACCATGACAGGAAATTACGATATATGGTTCTTGATGGTCAGAACGACATAATTAAAAACCGATTTCCCATTGTCTTGCTCCCCTCACAAATATTTGTGCGATTTACCAAGTAGTAACAATGTCTGCAGTCTCCTTACCCACCTTGCAGAAATTTCACTAACTAATAAATTATTTCTTGCAAACTCTCACTCTTCGTTCTTCAACCAATGCATGAAATTTGAAGGACCAGGACCTTTTGCCTGGCTCTTCAACTTTCCTCGGTGGGCTATTTTTAACCAGCACAGCTTCCATAAACACTTGAATATATATATATCTTGCTCATTCTTGGTTGAAAATGAATTAGAAGTATCCAATAGTCTTCCTTTCTGTTCAATATCAATTCTCTCATAGTATCTCCTGGCACATATAAAAAACATTTGATAACATCAGTCTAATGCTAGTTACTCATTAATCACTTTATCATTTATTATGTTCGTTTGAATTACAACATAATCAACGATACGTTATGCTTTACCTATTGTTATTAAGCACAATGCATTGTGTTTAGACGCCATAGCAACATGATGTGCGGCACTATGTACCTTAAAATAAGAATGTGTACAAAAGTTTACCGGCAAGACTCAGTAGTAATTTTTGGTATGACATTATTCCCCTTCTAATTGATATACTTCTTTTCTTGCAGTAGAGATATTTAATTCGTTCATATTTATATTTCTCCACATTTCGCACACCTTTGTTACGTTTCTTGTCCTTGTTATGCTCCATTTTGTTTTCGCTCATTTTCTATACAACAAAAGAAATGAATTTTTATTATACCGGCGTGCAATCCAAACACGACAAAAAAAAAATGATCACCGAATGTACCTGTGTGCTACACGATTTTATACTGCGATTCCTATTGTTCGTGCTGCCACCTTACAGTTATGAAAAACAGTCCAATAACTAATGACTTTCCATATATATACCTATTCCTTACTCTGATTGGTATAATTTTATATCCAAACCACGCATCAACGCCCAGAGACCTACATCCTGTATGTAACTCATGTTATCACAAAAGTTTACTTATGCTCTTTCATAAATAAGCAATCTTTATTATGCCTTATATAGCTATATTCAGCGTACAAAATTTGGTCAAAATTGGTTGGACGGCATGGTAGAAATACAAAATAAACATAAATAAATTGTACGGCCACTTTTTTTTAAATAAGTACTTAATCGATTTAAATCGATTACCTAACATAAGTAGATTAATTTGGATGAGTCGGGCACAATTTTTTTTCAACTAGCTGTGCCCGCGACTCCGCTAGCGTGGACTCCAAAAATATTGTTTAGGTTTTTTTCTAAAATAAAGTTGAATATAACTGATTGTTATTTATGAGATAAATAGCCATTAGACAAATATTTTAAATTTAAACATACTTATATTTTTTTTAAGGGTAAGAAACTCATTTTTATAATGGCAACTATATAAACATTTTAGCTTTGTATGCTTTATATATGAAACTATGTAATAAATCACAACTTAACTTTTTATACTGGAAGTATCTATGCTAAAATAAAATTAGCTATTACAAAAACTCTTTACTCCACCATACGTTCAACCGACAGGCAAAAAATTTATTTTTGAAAAAACTTTTGATATCTCTTAAAGTATAGGCGGGAAACGTATGCTGTAAATAACCTNGGCCCTTTATTTACGTGCTCTTCGTGATATAAATTAAACTGGCTTAATCGGGTTTCAGATTATGTATGGCAAAGTGCAATACCGAAAGCTGGCGGTAGTAGAAGAGTTCATTTACTGGAATATAAAGCAGCGAAATGCTCTGTACGTAATCANCCGAAAGCTGGCGGTAGTAGAAGAGTTCATTTACTGGAATATAAAGCAGCGAAATGCTCTGTACGTAATCAAACGTTATGACTATATCACAATCATTGGTTACACAAATTTGTTACTTTTCTTTCACACAATTGTAAAACTCGTTACTCCTTTCATGAACGGCCAATTCGGCCATAGCTACAAGCTTGGAACAGTTATTTAAGTTAGGATATTTTATCTTGACTTTCAGTTCTTCACATTTACCATAGGTGTCAATCTGTGGGCTATAAACTNGTTTAAGTTAGGATATTTTATCTTGACTTTCAGTTCTTCACATTTACCATAGGTGTCAATCTGTGGGCTATAAACTGGACGTTGAAATTTTCCTTGAAAAATATTGTAATAGATTAGAATCAGGATATTTATCTTTTATTATTATATGTATTATTCTTATGTCCAACTGTGCGTCAAGATATTTAATTTCTTTGGAGGAGTGTTTGTTTACCATGACAGGAAATTACGATATATGGTTCTTGATGGTCAGAACGACATAATTAAAAACCGATTTCCCATTGTCTTGCTCCCCTCACAAATATTTGTGCGATTTACCAAGTAGTAACAATGTCTGCAGTCTCCTTACCCACCTTGCAGAAATTTCACTAACTAATAAATTATTTCTTGCAAACTCTCACTCTTCGTTCTTCAACCAATGCATGAAATTTNTGCAGAAATTTCACTAACTAATAAATTATTTCTTGCAAACTCTCACTCTTCGTTCTTCAACCAATGCATGAAATTTTAAGGACCAGGACCTTTTGCCTGGCTCTTCAACTTTCCTCGGTGGGCGATTTTTAACCAGCACAGCTTCCATAAACACTTGAATATATATATATATATCTTGCTCATTCTTGGTTGAAAATGAATTAGAAGTATCCAATAGTCTTCCTTTCTGTTCAATATCAATTCTCTCATAGTATCTCCTGGCACATATAAAAAACATTTGATAACATCAGTCTAATGCTAGTTACTCATTAATCACTTTATCATTTATTATGTTCGTTTGAATTACAACATAATCAACGATACGTTATGCTTTACCTATTGTTATTAAGCACAATGCATTGTGTTTAGACGCCATAGCAACATGATGTGCGGCACTATGTACCTTAAAATAAGAATGTGTACAAACAGTTTACCGGCAAGACTCAGTAGTAATTTTTGGTATGACATTATTCCCCTTCTAATTGATATACTTCTTTTCTTGCNTATGTACCTTAAAATAAGAATGTGTACAAAAGTTTACCGGCAAGACTCAGTAGTAATTTTTGGTATGACATTATTCCCCTTCTAATTGATATACTTCTTTTCTTGCAGTAGAGATATTTAATTCGTTCATATTTATATTTCTCCACATTTCGCACACCTTTGTTACGTTTCTTGTCCTTGTTATGCTCCATTTTGTTTTCGCTCATTTTCTATACAACAAAAGAAATGAATGTTTATTATACCGGCGTGCAATCCAAACACGACAAAAAAAAATGATCACCGAATGTACCTGTGTGCTACACGATTTTATACTGCGATTCCTATTGTTCGTGCTGCCACCTTATAGTTATGAAAAACAGTCCAATAACTAATGACTTTCCATATATAAACCTATTCCTTACTCTGATTGGTATAATTTCATATCCAAACCACGCATCAACGCCCAGAGACCTACATCCTGTATGTAACTCATGTTATCACAAAAGTTTACTTATGCTCTTTCATAAATAAGCAATCTTTATTATGCCTTATATAGCTATATTCAGCGTACAAAATTTGGTCAAAATTTGTTGGACGGCATGGTAGAAATACAAAATAAACATAAATAAATTGTACGGCCACTTTTTTTTAAATAAGTACCTAATCGATTTAAATCGATTACCTAACATAAGTAGATTAATTTGGATGAGTCGGGCACAATTTTTTTTCAACTAGCTGTGCCCGCAACTCCGCTAGCGTGGACTACAAAAATATTGTTTAGGTTTTTTTCTAAAATAAAGTTGAATATAACTGATTGTTATTTATGAGATAAATAGCCATTAGACAAATATTTGAAATTTAAACATACTTATTTTTTTTTAAGGGTAAGAAACTCATTTTTATAATGGCAACTATATAAACATTTTAGCTTTGTATGCTTTATATATGAAACTATGTAATAAATCACAACTTAACATTTTATACTGGAAGTATCTATGCTAAAATAAAATTAGCTATTACAAAAACTCTTTACTGCACCATACGTTCAACCGACACGCAAAAAATTTATTTTTGAAAAAACTTTTGATATCTCTTAAAGTATAGGCGGGAAACGTATGCTGTAAATAACCTNCGCAAAAAATTTATTTTTGAAAAAACTTTTGATATCTCTTAAAGTATAGGCGGGAAACGTATGCTGTAAATAACCTTTATTATCTTTGTTAACCAGTTCTGATAACATATTTACTTTGATAAATATAAAGTTTTTAAGAGGGAAGTAACAGCTTGAATTTTACGTTTTTATTTATTGAGAAATTAAATGGTAAAAACCTTCATTAGTAATTCTCTGTTTTTTTAGGTATTTTTATTCTACGCATTTATTTACTACATGATATTGTTCCATCTCTAACGGTTTCGACAGCGTATTGCAAGAGAGCGCACTGGCGGCAAACGTTTTTCCGACTTGATTCACTCTTATCGTTACTGCTTATTCATTATGTTTCCTTACGTAACAAAATATATACTAAAACCTGGCCAGAGAACATAGCTATGAATTATAAAAAAAAAAACAGGAAAATCGGTTACATGGTTCTCTAGTGATTAGCGCACTAACAGACACAGACAAAGAGACGTTGAGTTTTATAATATGTATAAAAAGGACAAAACCGGCACCTGGTNAATATGTATAAAAAGGACAAAACCGGCACCTGGTACCAGCGCTGGCCGGCCGCCATATTGTGACGTCATACGGCCACCATGTTAGATGTCGGTAGCCTGGACCTTGACCATGACCTTAACGCCATGCCTGTGACCTTGAATCGCCTTAAACCCCAAAAAGCATAACATTCTCAAAAATCCCTAAAATTAAAAAATTCCTAAAAATCCCAATAAATAAAAAAAAATAAAAAAAAATGTATAGAAAAATAATTAAAATTATAAAAAATTGTTATAAAAAATTTATAAAAAAATATCTTTTTGAAAATTTTTCTATCTGGAGATTTTCACAGCACCATGTCCAGAAGACGACTGACCCAAAACTAGTATTTTTCATTTGTTAATTAGTAGGCAGGCCTCCAGCACCATACCCATATTCATTCCATCGTATGCAGGCATCTTGTTTCTTTCGATTGTCATTTGTTTATATATAGTTGGAGGCCGCCATCTTGGATTTCATTTGTTTTAATTTTAACACTTAGGTGGCAAGTATATTAACAATCGATTTCACCACTGGGCGAGATGGTGATTTAGCCACCAGGTGGCAACCATATTTTTTATACAATAAAGTTTAGGGGGTGCTATCGGCTGGCGATGCAATATCTACTGCCCATTTATTTTTAGTATCTCTCACTAGAGGAACAGAGATTATTTACTTTCAGCAATAGTGCAATCGATCGGTAACGATTGGTGACGTGATGATGTAAATAGTCATATTTAATTTTTCGTTTTATTTTAAATGAAAGTATTATTACTAAACATAATTTACATATATAAAGACGGGGAGGATTTAAAATAAATAAAACACGGCAATTTGTTTAACACAAAATGTTTTATACGGATAACAAAATATACATAATCAAGAAATAATTTAAATACTTTTTTTATCTTATTCGAACAGAGTCCAAATTACATATTTATTACTCTGCAGATATTCGATTATGATTTTCGGGTATCTCGTAGAAGGCTGTGAGCAAGTAATGTATGGCGGTAAGCAGCAGTACTTTACAAAGGGCCGCACAAATCACAGGGTTGCTACGAAGACATTTGACACAAACAGCAGCAGCAGTACTTATCTCGAATTCACCATTTATCTCATTATCATTGCAGTATAAACTTGACGACTCTTCGATCGATGGCTCTATGGTGCTAGTACAAACATATGGCTCCTCGACACCAGGAATGTAGGTAGCATCATTTGCATCGGCAGCCACGGGAGTACACATTGCTGACGACGAGGGGGTGCATGTTCATCTCTGGAACCGGAGGCAGAATCATCCGTGGTGAGCACTGACACGATTGACTGGCATCGGCGATGCACTCCATTGCATCTGGTCGTCTGGGTGAAAGCATTCTTCTCGGACCCAGGTTTCTTGAAGTGGGACGATGATTCATACCCCAACTGGAGTAAATCCATAGAACAGTCCGGTGCTTGTATGGTATCACTAATCTGTTCTGGGACGATTATTTGGTCCACGGTGCAGGGAAGCTGCGTCTGCGGCTTCACGTGGAATGCGACACAGGCCTAGGTTCCCAGAAAGTCCAATTGAAACTGCGATGGCACGTGTACGATTGGAAAATGTGCGATTTGCCAGTGCTGCATGCCACTGCCATCGAAGGTCTCAGTGGAAGTGTGCATGTATTCATCTTTCGCAATGAAACTTTACTCTGCGCAACCGTAGTCTGGCTTGGTGCTTGCTTAAATGATTATAAGACTGAATGGAGTCATGGGAAGATCATACCTCTAGGTGACGACTAAAATAGCTCGTCGATTATTCGCACTTAAATAATATGGATGTCGATCAGGTGTGCCACCATATGCAAAACTAAATTCTAAGTACGAGGCACATCNACTCTGCGCAACCGTAGTCTGGCTTGGTGCTTGCTTAAATGATTATAAGACTGAATGGAGTCATGGGAAGATCATACTTCTAGGTGACGACTAAAATAGCTCGTCGATTATTCGCACTTAAATAATATGGATGTCGATCAGGTGTGCCACCATATGCAAAACTAAATTCTAAGTACGAGGCACATAATTTGCACAACTGCTGTGCGTTCCTCCACGCGCGTGTCTTGTCAGGTTCTGACCTGTCAAAGACATGTCGCTGCTGGTCGTTGTAAAGTTTCGTCAGCTTGCACATCGTAGGACACATGTACTCGAACTGCACATCAATAATTTCAACTTCGTGTTTGCCCAAGTTGCTCAGCTATTTTTTCTGTTCGGGCCCTGCCATATATATCGGCCCTTGTAGGTACTGCATCTGCAAGTTCCGCAGCATGTTTCCTACTTGATGGTAGGAATCTTACCATTGTCCCATTCCAGTCCATGGTAGTATTTTGTTAGCCAGGCGTATGTTTTCTTGTTCTTCTCGTCCAAAAGTTTCCACGAATAAGGGGGGCAGAATGAGCGCGGGATTGTTTTAACATCGTCGTCGTAGGACACTGCGATCTCCTTGAGCATGAAGCCATTTTGACTCTGGAAATCCTGCAGATTACCGTATATCTTGAAGCCGAAGATGATCGAAGATGAATTAACAATAGTATGTTGGCAACAGTTTTATTTATATTTTCTCAGCTGCATTTACGACAGAATTTTGCTAAATTGTAGTTTATTCGTATCATTTTGAGTGGCAATATATTCATGGGCCTGACGACTTGTGTGTTTGACAGCTTCGTAGATGTGCCTCGAAACCCAGCATAGGTCCGATAGTAACCAGTTTCGTAAAGCCGATATCTTCTCTGCATCTGATGGCACTTTTCAAAGTATTGCGATTATGTTTCTCGTATTTTGTGTCGGGGGACAGCAAATCTTCAATGTACATTGAAATGTTGTCTATTTCATAAGATCATATTTCTAAGAGCTCCCTGAGGGAGACATTACCAATTTTTCGGAGTTATACCATACAGTATTTTCATCGATGTTCGCTATCGCATTGTAGGTTGGCGGAAAGAGTACCGCACGAAGTTCGGAACTACGCCCCATCAAGGTAAGTTTTATAGATATGACTGATGCTTTCCTGTCGATGTATAGCCATTTTATACAATTACTTGTACGAACAAACCAGGAAACGAAGATACAAATGTCCAAAGTTCCGCGGGTTAGGCATCTGTTCCATCTCGTTGTTATTCGGCTTTGTTCCTTTAAGGTACCGTCGCAGTTTGGGTGGAGGATACTTATTCCCAGAACTGTCATAAATGTCTACATGTTTACCATGTTTCATGTAATTTACACAGATTAATTACAGTCCAATCATTATATTTTGGTTTCTGTGGCAATTCGTCTGTCATGGACAATCCTCCACAATTAGGTATTTTCAATTTGCATTCAAACAGTTCGAAATCCATGCTAGTGAGCTCTCATTTCGGTAGAGATTTATTTTATGCCTCTTCGTACTTCCTACTACTCGGTATGACCTTAGATAGAGTCCTTGTCCGTTTTTTACCCACGGCGATAGCGCTCCCATAATGGAATTATGTCTTTGGGCCTGGAAAAACTGTTCCTGTTCGTTCGATATTGTGTTGACGACTCGGCGATATCATTTGTTTCTCCGATTCGGCCCCCAAGAGCCCCGAGTGCAGGAAAAAAATGGAGAAAATAAGCAGGTTTATGTTTTCTTGATCTTGCATGCTTCTATTCCTTTTTGTCACTGCTTTTAGTTTCACTTGTGCCTTTCTCTTGCCCTATGTAACAGTTCTCATTTTAGCCTGTGACTTTCTCTTGCTCTTATAACCCATTCCCATCTTCACCTTGGCCTTTATTATGCCCCAAATCGCTATTATTTCACCTATTCTGGTGTATGATGATTTTCTTATCTCGTCGGCCTTCATTGCAAGTATCTTGTCTGCCTGGTGTCATATTTCCATATCCTTGTTTAGGAAGTAAGCGATATCGTGCTGCTTGCACGCCTCATCCAGTGCATTGATTTGTGCGGTACCATGTGACAGCCTTTTAGATATTTTCATTCCCGGCCCACTGAACTTGTACCTGGGATTGTACAGCTCGAATGGCTGATTGTTGACCGGTATATAGACGACAACTTTTCGGAACTTGATCCTACCTCTTCGATAATTTGCAGTGAACTCAACCATAAAAGTATAAATATGTTCCGTTTAGACTTTTTTGATTCAGTTTCTTTCTGGACTTGGAACAGCATGGATGTAAAGTGCTAATGATGAATCTGCTTGTCGCTTCAATGGTAAAGCATTTACAGCTTTGCGCAATTTGTGCAGCCATGAAGCAACTACCTTCAGGATGAAAACTTCAATTGTGACTTTTCAATCCAAAATCTGTGGAAAACAGTCTACTCGGAGTGATGCTTTAAAGATACATTTTAAAAATGTTGGCACTGATTCTATGCAAACACAATTATCTCATAGTTCGTATTCTCTACATGCTCTACAATCACTCTGCAATCGGTCCACAATGGCTCCACATGCTCTACAACTGCTCCACCTGCTCCATCTACACCACATGCTACACAATATCTCCACAGACGTTCCACAATCGTTCCTCCATCTCCACAATCGCTCCACAATCGCTTCCCCTGCTCCAATTCTCCACAATCGCTCTACAATCACTCCACAATCGCTCCACATGCCCCACAATCAGTATTGCAAACAGCACCACATGCACCTCAATCAGCATAGAACGCATCACAATATAATTGTGGTAACATACATAATATCAAGCAAGATATTACTCTGCACATGCGCATTACAACTGAAGATGAAGTTATCATCCACGGATAACTACTTAAAAAAAGGAATTTCCGAATACAGTAAGGTGCATTATGGCAGAACAATCAAATTGTGGGATGTAGTGCATTGTTCTGAGTCTGCTGGAAGAAGAAAATGGTCTTCGGTTCGAGAACATGTACTCATATTCAAAAATGCTCCAGCAAACGAAATGTCAGTACCTGGTACACACACTGCAAGCTATGGGCGGTGTGGGTTATTTCCCTTGCAACAGTAATGATGCAGTCGTGTCACCGAGTGAAGCATTGCTAAACTCAATATTTGCCTTAGATGATATCGCCTGCGAGAAGCAAACGTGCATCCAGGAGTACTTTAGCATGGGATTGCATGCGAATGTGGACTTCATGTATCTCGGCCAGACTTATTCGCGCATACCAAAACACTTACTACGTGACAATGCAAACATGTTGGTGTTGTATCGATGGAAGATATAAATTTGCGCTACGTTTCCGAATTTCATGTAAATACGGACATTACATAATTGGATTTTAAGCATCTGTGTACCTTGTGCTGGAAAGCCAAGTATGGATTTTTTACGATCGTTAAGGACTGGCCCCTATGGAAGGTACCGACAGGGATTCGGTAAGTTCATCGTCGATCGTCGATAATAAGTTACAGCTTATCGAAATTCAGGCAAAGTAGCCTCAAGCTTTGCCTTGACAAAGACGACGATGGAGTTCGTCTTGTACCAAGAAACGATGGAACCTACGATGCTGGCAAAAGAATAATACGAAATATTCGTGAACCCGAACGATCCGAGGATACTGCTACTAAACATTTCGTCCTCAAAACTGGTAATGCCATCATTTCGAAATTGAGCAGTATGTTGACCGAAAAAAACTCATTCTTTCGCAACTATCTGTCTGAGCTAGGGGCAAAGATGGAATGTGTGAAGACCGGGATCGTTCGCGATATGGTGGCCATGGTCGAGCATGTGAAGAGTGTTCAAAAGCAAATAGCCAACATATTGGATGTGGCATCGGAACAAAATGAAGAGCATCAAAAAAGGCTGAAATATTCCATAGATCATACGTTTGCTACCTCGAATTCCCGTATCTCCACGAAAATTGATATTCAGAACCACAACATGGACATGTTGGATGCCTGCAGCAAACACCTGGGCATGATCGACAGTCTTTTGACCGAGAAGCACGACTTAACCTATAAAAGAAAGGAAAGTAATTATTTATATTCAGTGCGATGTTGGACACTGCTAGCGACTTACATCTGACGATTCAGTCTGTGCGCTCGAAGGATTTACTCGCTAAGAGGGTCATAATTTCGCGTGACCTTATAACTAAAGAACTTTTTAAGCCTGTTTCTCGTCATCTTGAAGTGCTTAGGGAGAGCGATCCATCACCCGCAGCCGTAAAGACTGAAATCGAGAATACTGCTAAGCTTATGAAGAAGAAGAAAAATAATGATATGCAAAGAGATTGAGACAATGGATTGGATGCGAATTTACCACACAAGAAAAAGGTAAAGAAGAGAGTCTTCAAACCCTCTGCTGTGGTTCGTCGCTACCTACGATCGTACACATCTCGCAATAATTATACGACATGCGGAGTTTACCGGTATAATGATAAATGGTTCTTTGGTGCTAATGAAATAGAGTTTTTACCTGGTGGCATCATCCATGTAGGCTACTACAAGACACGTGGAACCCCTAGGCTTTACGAAATTCTATTCCGCAAGGAACCCAAAGAGTTTACAGAATCCGACCTGCTGGAATACAAGACATTTCTCGAACTCACGCATGAACTTAAACAATATAACCATCATGAGATAAGTGTTTATAAGGACAAAGATCACGAAAAAAATCGACATTCTCGCAGACTTCTTTAGTGGCCTAGCACTGAAAATCGTGAACGTCTGATGAAGATAGATGGTGACAAGAAACGAGCTGGTTGATATGCAATAACTATTGATTTGTTCACAAAGGGTTGGAAATTACTGTCACACTTACGAGATAATTTCAATCTTAGAAGTACTGAAAAAGGGAGGCTAGATAGAATGAGTCGATTGGGAATTGCCAATTAACTGCACATATCTCCGAGATGCAACTATCGCCGCTGCAAGGTCGTAACATGTGGGATGAACAACGCATTTCAAGCCGACCTCGTGGAGATGATACCAAATGCTCGGGTCAAAAACAGCTACAAATACATGTTGTCCATCATCGATGAATACGTATAGCAAATTCCCCTGGGCTTGTTCGGTTAAGTCAAAGAATGCACACAAGTTCATTGAGGCCATGTCGGATATCTTATGCGAAGGACGCATCCCGACTAATCTACAAACAACCAGGGTAAGGAATTATAAAATGCAAAAGTTCAAGGCCCTGATAAAAATCATAACATAAATCATTAATCCACATAAAACAATATCAAATATTATATTTTCGAGAGGTTCAACATGACATTGAAGGGCAAGAAGACGCGTTATTTCGCTGCAAACGACATTTACAAGTGTTTGGATATACTCTCAAAAATCGTACGCGAATATAACTTTAAAGTGCACTCGACTACATGAATGAAACCCGAAGATGGCAATGACAACGCCATTCTTCGAGCACGTTTATGCTATTTCGAACATGAGGGACCCACGCCAGCCTAAAATCAAGGTTGGAGACTTGGTGTGCATCTCAAAACAGAAAGGCATCCTCGAGATATGATTTACAGCGGATTGGAGCTCCGAACACCTTCGTGTGCGACGTATACGCAACTATGCTCGATGACCTTTTATCTCGAGGATTTGAATAATATTCCCATCCATGGTGGTTCATACGCAAAGGAGATCGTAACTACAAGGTTTCCTAATGTGAAGGTGCTGAAACGTCGTAATGGACGGTCTCATGCAAAGTGGTGGAGTTTCCCAGACCGTTACAATTCCTGGGTCGACGACACGGACATCGAGTGGTGAACACCTTAGAATGCAATCAATATACCTTGGAACATGTTTTTACTCATGTCGTAATTTATTGAATAAATTTTGTATGAAAAATATGTTGTGTTTTATCTATTTTTAATCTCCCTTGCTTTATGTAAAAATTTATTTTAAATAAAAATTATTACAATTAAAATAAAACAAAATCAAATATGACAATTTACATGACCTAGTCACCATTCGCTACAGGTCGATAGCACTTTTGCCGAGAGTAAATTATCTCTGGTGGCCGAAACATGAATTACCAGTGTGCTCTAGTGGGTAATACTAAAAAAAATGGACAGTAGATATAGTATGGCAAGCCAAAAGTACCACCTGTATGTTAAAAACATAAACAAATACGGCTGCCATCTAGTGGCTGAATCACCATCTCGTCTGGTGGCGAAAACGATTGTTAATATACAAGTGCTACCAAGGTGTTGAAAATTAAAAATGAAATCCAAAATAGCGGCCTCCTACGATGTATAAACAAATGACAAACGAAAGAAACAAGATGCCCGCATACGATGGAATGAATATTGGTGAGGTAAGTGGATGCCTGCCAACTAATAAACCAATAAGAAACATTAGGGCAGGTAGTCGTCTGCTAGAAATGGTGCTGTGGAAATCTCCAGAAACATAAGTTTTTTAAATAATTTTTTATAAAATTTTAATAATTTTTTACATTTTGGAAACTATCATTTTTAGATATTTTAAAATTTTATATAATTTTGTTTGAAATTATTTAATTTTTGGAATTTTTTGGAGAATTTTGAATTTTTTTGTGTTCAAGGACATTGAACGTCATGGGCATGGGGTCTAGGTAACGGTCATGGGTCAAGGTCAAGGTTATGGGTCAAGGTCAAGGTCAAGGACATTCAAAATTGCAGTTGGGTGACGTCACAACATGGTGGTCGGCCGGCGCTGGTACCAGGTTCTTGTTTTGTACCATTAAAAATACATTTTGCCCCACTCATCTAAATTGTGCTACTATCATAGCATTATTTACTTGCCAAACTTGGCAAGATTTGGTTGAGTGGTTTTTGAGTGGAATGGAGTGGAGACATTTGGGTGGCTCTTAACATCGGGGTCTTAAGAGCCTGGAGAACCCCGAGAAAACCCACCGACCAGCAGCACCGTTCGGCATGATTCCCACATGCGAAAATCCGGGAGTGACCTCGCCGGGAATCGAAACAGGTTCACCTATGTGGGAGGCTAGTGGTCTGATAACAAAATCACCTCGGTTCCCCAGCAGTTTTTAATATATAACGTAAATGGTTTTTTTAAAATTTTTATTCAATTTGCGGTATCTTCCAAAATGGCATATTAACAAGATAATGGATTTCTAAATTCTATGGATACATGATGCACATCAAAAATAAAAAAACTTGTTTTAAATAGATTTACTGGTTATCGAGATGTTATGCATTACACAATATTTTTTTATAGCCACCATTATAAAAATAAGTTTTAATAGTGGTGAAAAATTTTTNGTTCCCCAGCAGTTTTTAATATATAACGTAAATGCTTTTTTTAAAATTTTTATTCAATTTGCGGTATCTTCCAAAATTGCATATTAACAAGATAATGGATTTCTAAATTCTATGGATACATGATGCACATCAAAAATAAAAAAACTTGTTTTAAATAGATTTACTGGTTATCGAGATGTTATGCATTACACAATATTTTTTTATAGCCACCATTATAAAAATAAATTTTAATAGTGGTGAAAAATTTTAAAAGTGCGATCTCCTTAGTGTGTAAAATAATTTGGTGAAATTAGTTTCACTCATTCAAAAGTTTTTAGTGGGGGACACACATCCACTTACAGACACACGCACACAATCAGGTAAGTTTTCTCATAAACCTTTCTTTCCTTCGGAATGTAGCCTTAAAATGGACATATGCAGTCCATTAAACTTTGGGAATCGGTTTTAATAACGCATGTTGCACTTATTCTATTTAAGTACCCTTTGAAATTTAAGAGACTGGAAATTCCTCTTAAGGTCGGTTTTGCAATAACTATAAAATAGGCCCAAGAATAGTTGATAAACGTGACAGAGAGGGATTTAAGAAAGGATTGTTTTTCATATGGACAGCTCTACGTCGCCTGCTTCCCAGTATGCTCACCTAGCTACTTGATAATCCTAGTATCTGATGACATAAGCACTAATGTGATGATTCTTTGGTAAAGGGAATTATTAGGTAATTTGTGCTGTACACGCGGGCGACGTCTCAGAGAGAAATATACTATCTTCATATGAGCCAGAAAGGATTACAGGCAGTTTACGAAGTCTGCGTGCATAACTCTATTCATCAATGTCACGGAAACGCCTTTTGCTTGTCTGCTGTACAACTTTTTGAGATGACTTTAACGGCCAGAGAAAGGTCAACCGCCGTGCTACTAACCTTAGGGTTTGCAGGAGCTATTCTTTAAGCATTTCGATCGCCTTACCTAGCACGCAAAGAACATTAGCTTAATGTCTTGTATTGGAGGTGGTTTTGGCTCGCTGATGACCTTAACATGTTGGTAAAATAGGGCGGATTTCCTTTCTTGTTTTTGAGGTTAAGTCTCACGTGAAAAATGCATACAGGAGAAGAAACGTTTCAAAGAGTGGGTGAATATTAAATAAAATTTTGGTAGTCCTCTTCACATTCAACAATAGATAAAAAAAATACTGCTCTTATTATGACAAATAGATTATGTTGTATGTTCAAGATATCGCATTAAATTTCTGTGAGAAAGACATATTAAACTGTTTGATCTTTTTCTGCACATTGTAAAATATTTCTATTTGATATGTAATTACTTTATTTGCGTTTTGATATACTGAACAAACAAATAAATACACGTCAAGTATATGAAAAAATATCGCACTTCTTAGTTTATACATAGCAATCATAGATCGCACACAGAATTATAAAAAAAAATTTAAAATTTTTTTGAAATTTACTTAAATTATACTTTATAGTTTTCTATCTTCATTACTTTAAATTAAATAAAACGTTCTTACTGCAAGTAGTTGCATAAAAGAAAAAGTAAACACAAATTAAATCATGTAGTTGTAAATCATTCGGCGTTCGTACATAAAATAATAGGTAATTATTGAAAAAATTTATGATCCTCTTATTTTGTCAGTTATATTGCAAACTTGTTTAAGCGCACGAGTTTGTGTTGTCCTTTTACAGATTGATAAATGAAATAACGATCTAATTTATGACATTTTTTCGTCTCAGAAATCGTTAAAATCCATTGTGTGTTAAATTTTGTGGGATATGCTGTACTTGTAAACTTGCACTGTGTTTAATGCGTACGCAAATTTTTTACTTGCCCCAAGATGATACTAAACCTTTTAGAGCGCTATTTCTTTTGGGAAGAGACTGGATATTATCTTTCAAGTTTGCAATGTACTATATCCCGCAAGATAGTAATTTTACAGTGTCCCTGTAGACAACAGTGATATTAAGAATGCCATAATACTATGTTGCTAAATATATTATAGAAAACCTTACGATTGAAGAGAATTACTTAACAACAATGTTAAGAGAATACCAAATTCACGATGGTATTTTTAAGAGATAGAGTATGTGCAGGCTTCTGACCTTAATTGCCAAAAGTCAGTGAATATACCTAGTGTATTCGTATTTTTCACTTCAATATTAATGAACATGCTGGTTCTGGTATTTTAGGACTAGTGCAGCAGCGCCTGAATTTTATTCATATATCGCTTGGATTATGTGTTTTAAACATTAAAATTTACGATGTTTGGCGATTAGTTATATCACTGGGTAAAGATAAAGCTAGAGTGTACTTCAAAATGTTAAAGTTTTTGACCACTCCAGCATGTGAGGATCTGTAGTTGGTGCTGTGAACACCACGAAGCACTAGTCCATTTTCGTGGTGGCTGCGTGAGGGAATTGGCAGCGTTGCCACTTTGACATCTTCCCTCTCTCTCCGCCCATACTCCATCTCTGTCGCTCCCAGACCAAACTCCAGAACAGTAGAACGTGTTATGAATGTCTGCTATACCCACGAAGCTGGGACAGTCAAGATGGCGGACACCCGAATTCTTACCTCGAGCCGTATATGTCCGTTTACGAAATTATTACAGGTTCTGCAAAACGTATGTATGTACAAAATGAAACTTAATTTACACGTAAGTAACGGGAAACGGTGCCAATTACTCATACGGTCATAACAAAACAATAAACACAACTTATAAAATACGTGATAACTGTGGCTTTATGAATTTTATATATGTTATCACATAAACTTCGTGTAGGTTGAGTGTGCTCAGTGGGTTGTTGCGTGGGTCTGCGCCACGTAATTTTCGGGTTTAGAATTCAAATCTCCGTTGTGTAAAGGAAATTTTAATTTGATACATCATCGCTGTTTAACTTATGTTTTTGTTAGAAAACGTTTATTTCCAGAATCACCTTGTCTAAAAGCAATAATACGTATTCAACACCACAGTGAAATCGACTAGCAGTAATAGCTTGCCAATCAAATCGATTGGTTTCTAAAGTAGATAATTTAAGCTGTTTAGCGTGAGCCTTCTTTATTCTCTTCTGATATAGAAACTTGTATGCCTTCTGTTGTGCCCATAGGTATAACATAAGGAGGCATTTATTGGGTATCGTGTAGTGCTGGCTTAAACGAATCACGCTTCTCGCAGATTTTAGGCATCGGAAACTTCATAAAACCCTATTAAAATTTCGGAAGACGTACTGTTTTAAAAATTTAATATACTACATACTGCTAGTATCTTATTAAAATATTTAACGGTGTTTAGTATTAGTAGAATGCAAGCAAAGAGGAGATAATACCCACGATGAACGAATTGAAACTAAATGTGCTCTATGAATTAATACTCCTCGTTCCGAAGATGACATTACATATAAAAAAATATATTTCGGTCTTATTGTATTGTATATTCGTGACAACAAAATGAGTGGTCGTTAAGGAAAAATGCATTTATTCACTCAACAAAACATGGGGCACAGAGAAAATAACTACTTATAGGAAAAGTATATTATAATTTTGTAAATATACCACAAAGTTAAGGCACAAGGATGCCCTACTGTCTCAAATAAATTCAATTGTTACATATTGTTCTTAAATTGTTATCATTATCCATTTGTAGGCCAGGAGACGACAAAAATTCCAGAAAACATGAAACGTTTTGACGCGGTAAAGTTATTTACAAATAATTTCTCTTCTTTTTGGTAACAACTTAACTTATTACGCTACTCCCCATCTGTGGTGTACAGATGTTTCGTAGAGTCTACTCTTAATGTTCAGTGGCACAGACTATAAGGTGCCTTGGAGTTGAGGGTATATCACACAATGACTTCATCACGACTTCTAAGTTTTGAACCGGTTTATTTAATGGGAATTGACTTACACATTCCCGGCACTGTTGCGGGACTTTATGCATACTTACTGCCGAGAATTTACTCATACATTAATGCCCTGCGAGTTCAGGCCTCAAGGGCTGGTTACAATTCTCAGGCTGCGTTTCCGATGCTGTAGGGGCATTAGGTGTCAGGACAGGTCCCTGAGTGACGATAGGGTTACTTATCTGCACATGTTATGTGGCAGTTGCTTCGGCAGTTGAGGTCTGGTGAGCTGGATGGTCCGGATACGTTCTGGCAGTTGATGAGATCTGGTGAACTGGATGGTTAGGTTAAATGCCCTCTGTGGTTGGCTTGTTACACGCAGTTGGCTTCCTCTCAATGTGGCGCCCCCCATTGGGGCTCACCACTCGCTCCCGTTCTCGACATAGAGCTGTAACTGACTGCTTACTACACTACCACGTCCTGGCGAGGGACCCTGTGTGGGCCCCCACCAGTCCTTCGCGACTATGGGCTGCATTGGACTATCCCACTATCTCGACATTGCACTTCTCGGTGAAGTTCACCACTCGACTCCACCTTTTCGGTGCATTGTAACTGACTCACTGGTTGTAACTGACTGACTGGTTGTAACTGACTGATAACTGACTGGCTGACTCGCGTCCCGGCATGGAGATACTACTTGTCCGTTGTGACTCTGGTAACTGTCTCTGATTCTGTCATGCGTCTCGCATCTCGATTTGATTGACCCCTTTCTGTCGCCACTGACTACCTGAGCACTCCGGGGTGGCGGTACCAAACTCTGCGCCACATGCTGCTTGTTGCTTCGACTGACAGAGGTGGCCAGGTTCCGATACCCTGGCCTAACTCTCTCGGTGCGGCTGACCTCTCTCTGTGGTGATAACAAACTGTTTCCTCCGTCCGGTAATAATCAACTGACTCTCCACTGCTGTACTGCTGAACTAATCTACTGATGTACTGAATCCCACCCTTCCTGCAAAGAAGCTTATATCCTTTCTAGCCTACCTCCTTAAGTTGCTACACACGTCTCCTTTTTTGGGGGAGGGGGTGGGAGGTAGAACAGTATAATGCACTTCTAACCTGTACCATGGTTTCGGAAAGTTGGGGGGATGGGGGGAGTTGGCCTGCCCCTTGAACTTACTCCNGGGGGGGGGTTGCTCGGCACCATTTTCAGCTTGTCAGCTGTTTCAAGGTGCGTGTTTTCTGACTTCAGGCGAAATACACCTGACTATCTAGTGAATTTTCGGCATTAACAAATTTCATAGGGCTTGCTAGGGTGTAGGAGGGTAAGTGGGAGGACTGTGCAGCAGCAACCCCATGTAATTGGCTGCACATGCTACATAATCTCGGCTTGACCTCAACACTCGTGAATGAGCGAAGCATCTACACTTGTTTAAACTGGTGTGGGGAGGGGGGAATTGGTGACAGCGACACTCTCTTATTAATACTCCTAATTACACCACCCGTCAACTCCTCTCTCTTCTTTTCGGTGCTGACACACTCTGTGCCAAAGTCTCGGTTTTCGGTATTTTGTTGCATCTCTGTAGAGCTAACTTTGTCTATGTTCGTGCTGACCTCCCACACGGTTTATCTCGACGCGTTTCTCGCGTGGCTTGTTCCATGGACTGGGACAGATATGACTTCCCCTCTCTTCGACTTTCTCCCTTCGCAGTCTACGCTTCCCCTAATCTGGCCATTACTCAAGGACCTGTATCTTCTCCACAGTTAACAGGCTTGCCCCTGCCTGTAAAAAGGTCCGAACACTCCAGCTCTGCGGGTTACAAAACGCAAGGCATTTATTCACAAAAAAACTTATGGATTTTTACTTGGGTTCTATTTCTCCCGTAGACTGCATGTTACAGCACAGTGTAACTCCTGGCTACATATTTGAACTCGCAAAAAAATATAATACACAGGGTGCTACACTTCTCGGACATTCTTACCTTACAAAGCTTCTTACAGGGCTACACACCTTTGTGCAGGATTACAACTATACAAAATTACCTACAGTGATCTATCCGGATCACTACACTTCTACCTTAGTTGTTCTTCTGTGTTCCGGTCTCCTGGTAAGGTGGAGACATTCTTGATGTATGCAAACAAAACAGTTGGCTTACATCCGGTATATATTCAACAGCCAGCAATCTTTATGTTTTGGTGACAGGTATTTATAAAATTTTATTGTAAGGACGACTTCACACGTCCTCAATGGACAACAACTCTTAACTACTAGGCTGGTAAATGCAGTTTAAGAGTTCACACTAATGTCTGGCGGTACTCTGCCGGTTTTTACCAAATTTACTTCCGATAACACACAAAGCACACTGACTCATTGTACGTTTTACTATTGCTATGGCTCACAGACTGTGGAAGAACAAAAAATAAGACCCTTATCTGTATCTTTCAGCTGTTGCCCGCGGTCATGCTGTTAGGGCAAATGTAATCATAACACTCTCTCGGTTTAAACTTAAAAACTACATTCTACTCCTGTGCCTGGCTGATGGCATATATTGGGTACTTTGTAAATTAAATTAAATTACACTCAGTCACACTTAAATGTGCCATCTACACATCTTTCGGCTGAATGCCCAAACTTCACAGGTAAAACTGTAAACATTTCTTGTCGCACTTAAATTGTGGTGCACTTAGGTTGGCTGGCAGGACGGGTAACCTACCCTAGTTTTCGCAGCGGGTGACATGGGTACACTTACCAACAGAGTCTGCTTCTTATGGCTGCAGGTGGTTTCTTCTTGCGCCTCGCACTGGGAACCTGGGTGAGCCTGGACAGCAGGTGAAGTGAGGGTGTGAAGGCTGCCTCCCTTCCTCTCGTTCTGTTGACGCTGGACTGTTGCTGTGCAGGCTCCTCTTTGGTTTATGGCTGCGGTCTCCAGGGTTCGCTTCTGGGTTGGTGCACTTCTCTTGACTGCTTCGCTTCTAGCCTACTGTCTGTTCTGCATCTGCTTTATTCTCGCATGTGTTTGTTTGTCCACTTTCCACTCATCTTCCCATGCGAGTATACTTTTCTGGCCTCGGTTATCGCGTCTCTGGCGGCCTCGGTTATCGCGTCTGTGGGACACGTCTCTGGCGCGCGGTGATGTTATCTCTCCGCCCGGTGTTTCTTATCGGCTGGCGCGGTTCTCACTCGTGCTTAACACTTCGTTATCGCACCAGGTGTGTATTATCTTATATAATACGCGGCACTCGGGTGTATTAAAGTAGATAGCACGTAGGGCTGTGTATTGCTTTTGCTCGCTATCTTCCCCTTTACTTTGGGTCACCGCTTCGTGACCTAGTGACTCACTGCAGGTCATATTTTTCATGTTTCCCGTTTCTAAGCATTTGTGGCCCGATAAGCGCGTCTTACCGGCGCTCCGCTTCTCCTACCTGCCTGGCAGCGCGGTCATTCACCTGTCCGCCTGACATGTTCTCGTCATTGATGTTGGCCCTCCTTCAGGGCACTCATGACCTAATTATCTTATCGGTCACCGTGGTTTTTCATCCCTGACCGCCTAACCTATCCCACGTCATTTCCCACTGTCTAGTGGAAATGACCTGTCTCATTTTCTCTGCATTTCTGCTCCTTGTTACTCTCGTCTTTAATTTCTGCCTCACTTCATCTTCGCCCTTTGCTCTCTCGCTCGCACTCGCTTGCTCGTCGTCCCTCGTCGTCTCTTGAAAATTCTCACCACTTTGACAATCGTTCATTCTACAATGGGCTGTTGTGGCCTACTTCTTCGCTAACAGCTCCTCGCTAATGCCCTTCGTTCTCTCGCTCGAACATGCTTCTATGCCCGTCGTCGACAATTCCTAGTTTGTTGGCCTAGTATCCTTGTCTCCTCTAGTGCGTATTGGTCGTTAGGCACCAAAGGGTTGCAGACTCCCTTAAGTCTTTGGTTCAGCCTGACTAGTTCTGCAATCTGGTACAGGTGTGACCCCTTTTCACAAGTATAGTGTGGTTCTTGATTCGGTCTCTACAGACTTATCAACGCCCCATTTTGAATAGTAATATTTGACTCATTATGATACTCTCCTTCTGTGGTGTACAGATAGATCGTAGGGTCTACTGTTAATTTTCAGTGGCACAGACTATATGGTGTCATGGAGTTGAGGGTATGTCACACCTTGAAATCATCACAACATCTAAGTTTTGAACAGGTTTATTTAACGGGAATTGACTTACACATTCTCGGCACTTTTGCGGGACTTTATGAATACTAACTGCCGAGAATTTACTCATACATTAACGCCCTGCAAGTTCAGGCCTAAAGGACTTGTAACATGCTCTGGCTGCGTTTTCGACACTGTAGGGGCATAAGGTATCAGGACAGGTCTCTGAGTGACGACGGGGTTACTTATCTGCACATGTTGCATGGTAGTTGTTCCTGCAGTTGAAGTCTGGTGAGCTGGATGGCCTGGAAACGTTCTGGCAGTTGATGAGATCTGGTGAACTGGATGGTTCGGTTAAAAGCTCTCTGTTGTTGGCTTGTTACATGCAGCTAGCTTTCTCTCGATATGGCGACCCCCATTTGGGCTCACCACTCGCTCCTGTCCTCGGCATAGGTTAGTAACTGACTGCTTACTACACTACCATGTCCCAGCGAGATACTCATGTGGGCCCCCACCCATCCTACATGGCTACGAGCTGCACTGGACTATCCCACTATCTCGACATGGCACTTCTCGGTGAAGTTCACCACTAGTCCGCCTTCTCAGTGTGTTGTAACTGACTGACTGGTTGTAANCTGGACTATCCCACTATCTCGACATGGCACTTCTCGGTGAAGTTCACCACTAGTCCGCCTTCTGACTGATAACTGACTGGCTGACTCGCGTCCCAGCATAATGATACTACTCGTCCGTTGTTACTCTAGTAACTGTCTCTGATTCTGTCCTGTGTCTCACATCTCGATTTGGCTGACCCCTTAATGTCACCACTGACTACCTGCGCATTCCGGGGCGGCAGTATCGAACTCCACGCGACATGCTGCTCGTTGCTTCGACTGACAGAGGTGGCCGGGTTCCAATACCCCGGCCTAACTCTCTCGGCGCAGCTGGCCTCTCTCTGTGGTGATAACAAAGTGTTTCATCTGTTCGGTAATAATCAACTGACTCTCCACTGCTGTACTGCTGAACTTATCTGCTGATGTACTGAACCTCACTTACCCTGCAAATAGGCTTTTATCCATTCTAACCTCCCTCCTTAAGTCCCAACATGTTTCTCTGTTGTTGGTCAAGGAGGGCGGGAGGAAGCACAGTAAAATGCACTTATAACCTGTCCCATTGTTCTTGAAGTTTGGAGGGGAAGTTTGCCTGCCCGTTTAACTTACTGTCAGCTTATTCTTCCGCGTTGTGTGTCCACATTGTCCCTAGCTATTTGTTCACAAAAATCAACTTCTCTGATAGAAAATGTCGGCTTTGAATTATGATCTGCTAAAATATGGTTGTGATATACAAAGTTAGGTTAGGAACATAGGTAAACATAAAAGGCTTGCCGCATGTTTCCATTGGCTAGAATTAGGAAGTATAACAGTATTGGGAACTGTAAATACATAAGTCTGTATGACAGATAAGCACTTACTGCATAATTCTAAATGCATAATTGTATTTATTGTTAACATAGTTTAAATATTAACGATTTTCACTGAATTATTGCCTTAAAGTAATGTTTAGTGTAGAAATTGTTATATTTTTTAATGTTGTCTAATATAGAATATTGTGACTCTCTTTATTATGTCGCGTGCAGGTTTATGGATTATAGAACAACGTTAGCTCACAACCATCCACCCCCACACCACCCCCACCTAGCGCACTTTGCTGGCGCCTTCATGGCGGCACGTGGAAACACAGGCAGGTAGAAAATTTCGGGACACGTGGAGCTGAAGCAAATGCCTCCCCCTACACCCCCTTCATCCTCGTACGTCTCTAGCCGCCGGGAGATCTGTTGAGAGTGCAGGGCTTTCTTGAGTCATCAGCAAATAATCCGGTGTAGTTCGCCTGAACGCAGTAAATACGCACCACGGAAGTATCGCTGACGACAGTAGGTATTATCCCCCCTGCCAAACCTTCAGAAACGAGGACACGTGCGTTGGACGGCTTGTTAGGCGTCTTCCACTTCACCCCTCTCACCCCCTTCCACCCCTCTACAAGGTGCCACGTGCCGCCAATTCAGGACAAAGGCGGGCGTGTATAAAAACCCCTTTCCAAGAATAGGAGGGGGTCAGT
>NQII01006674.1:84026-150514 GCA_002778355.1 Clitarchus hookeri | reverse complement strand
GGACAGTTGATCATCACCGAGCCAAGGGAAGAGTTGCGGGAAGAAATCGCGAGAAGACGTGAGTACGAGTCCGAACAGCAGCCCAGGGAGAATCAGCACCGGCGGGCCGGCTTCCACGGCCTACCACTTCGCTGGAACTCATTCCCAGATGACAGCCTACCCACACTCACCGCTGAGTTAAGTATAGAATTCGTCGTCCAAAGAAGCCCCACTCAACCACGAATTAGCCCTGTGAATACGAGTAAACCAACTATGACAGTACCACACCTCGAAAGTTTTGATGTTGTGTATTTGTGAATATATACGAGACAATATATTCGTACTTCAAAATACAACTGTAATAGTCTACCTCATTACAATTCCCACAACCCCCACGCACTTTATAGTCGGTGCCAGGGGGACATTAACTTTGACCATATAAGCCACCATGTCTTCTACAGTGGCGGTACCTGTGTTGAGTTAATTTACTACCCAACGTGAGGCCTAGATAAGCCTGCAGTAATATACCTCAAGTTCAATTGACCGCCTATCATGAGGCCCAGTATAACAGAAATAAACTCACGCGAGCTGCGTCAATTATGTCTAGTATTCATGTTCTCGTAAGGTTACTGATATTGACTTCAGTGTTAACTTTTTCAAACTTTTATAATTTCGATGTTTGAGTGTAGAAAATAAAATGGTGTACTGTGTTACGCTTGTGTAACTGTAAACACACATAGCTGTAAACTTTTCAGATAATAACCTTTAATGCACATCATTGTTGTATACATGGATCTTATAGAGACGACAATATTTATGGTATTGTCGCGTAAAAAAAAACTTTTAGAGTTGAGCCTTATACGTGACTATCAATGTCCTTTTCCCGCAATATGCATAAGGTTTTCTGCTTAATGAGATACACAATAATACAGCGTTCGCATTCGTCTAAGTACATAAATGTTGAAGATGTCTCGGGAAATTATATACGCACGTACACGGGGAAACGAATGTGAGTGGGTATGTCTCGCGCCCTTGCAGCCCATAGGCTACTATTTTGAAAAGCGACATGTATGTAGTTCGTAATTTGTATTCCTAATATTTATTTTAATAAAGAGTGATATGGTGGCATAAACATTTGAAAAAAGCAACCTAGCAATTTTTTTACATTGTACACTCCTTAACATATAATGATCTAGAAGCTCTGGGATAAAGAAAACCAGTTTACTTCGTGATTTGTTATTAACCGGGTGTAGCAACGAATTTATATTAAATATGCAGGGCAGTGAGAACACTGCCAATTTTTAACAAGGAAAGGTATGGATGAGAGTAGCTATAAATTACCTTTTCCAAAACACCTGGCTTGGAATAGGGAGCATGGAGCAAAAGCTAACATGGTATAGCATTTTGTACCCAAAAAAAATGTCATTTGTACCCGTTTTACGTTCGAAATAGGACGTTTTCCCCCAAAAATTGCCTCGTTTTGCCAAAACGTTCCTGATTTTCCCTAAAAATGTTTCGGATTCCGCCAAAAAAATGTCATGGCTTATTCTCGTTTCAAACACGGCGTCAGACGTGTCCCAAATGGCACACCTGTCAAGGTCACCATAGATAGTTCCCAGATTCCTTACACATGATCCCAGCGCTAGCACTCGTCGCCGAACGCGTGGCCCACGAAGACGGTGAAAAAAATTGTTTGTAAAAATTTACCTACATTTTTTTTTAAATATTGGTTAAAATGTTTATGATGTAAAGCGTACAGAGAGTCAACGTTAGGTTCAATGTTTCGTGTCTCGCCGTCGAACGTGAGGCCCACGAAGATGGTGAAAATTGTTTGTAGAAATTGAGTTTCAAAGTTTTGATGTAATTATGATAGAAATTTTTTTTGTTTGTAAAGTAAACAACTCAGAGAGTAAAAAAAAAAGAGGTGTGTAAGTGAATTTTACTACACAAAACTCAAAAATTGATTTTAAAAGTTTTTTTTTAGCAAAGATTGTGAAAACAGTTGTTTGAAATTCTTTTTAAAAATTTGTAAATTTATTAGCATTCAACTAAGAGAGTCAACATTTGGGGCACAGACTTGTCACCAATTGGCAAAGCAAGCCCTACGTAGATTTTTTGAAAAAAAAAAAAAAATTATTTTCAATTCTATTTAAATTCGTGATTGAAATTTATTTTGTAAAATTTAATAACATACAAATCAGAGAGTCAACATAAGGTTCAAAGTTTCATGTGTGTGTCATCACACAAAGCTGTCAGACTGGCAGCATTGAGGATGCTGCTATGCATGATGTTTCAAATTATCTCAAACATGTTCACACCCGAGAGACACCAGAGCATATCCGAGCACACATGCGCACAACCAAGCACACATGCTCACGATTGAACACACATGCGCACACCCGAGCACACACATGCACATATGCGCACACAAACGCACACACGTGCACACCCGAGCACACATGCACACCTCTGAACACACACACGCACACCCAGGCACACACACATGCACGCACACAGTCATATATACACGACTGGGCAGCGTCATCGAGAGAGAAATGTCGGTTGCGTCAACACATGTAGCCTCAGATAACGCGGGAACAGAAACGGGTTTAATCAATTTCCTATGCAGGCCTCGGAGAACGCGAGGGCGGGCGGTCCGCGACTCACCGAGAGAGAGAAATGTGGTAATATATATTTTGCCTCCGACAAGGAAAATTAACAAATTGTCGTTTAAACCCTATGTGAACTTACAAGCTTACATTTAGGCCCTATGCTAACTTCTAAGCATAGTTGGTCATAATTCCCGAACCGTTTGAGGTACAACCGTCAAATTCATAACATAGGCATCTCCCCCGGCAAGGAAAATTAACATGTGGTTTTTTAAGCCCTATGCGAATTATAAGCATTATTGGTCGTAATTTCCAACCCGTTTAAGATATAGTCGTCAAATTCATAACATAGGCATCGCCCCCTGCATGGAAAATTAACGTATGGCCATTTAAGCCCTATGCGAACTTATAAGCATGGGTAATTGTAATTTCCAACCTGTTTAATATATAGGCATCAAATGTGTAACATACACATATTCTGCATCATCTAAAGTTATTACAGATTCATTTAAGCCCTATGTTAAGTTATGAGCATAGTTGTCGTAATTCCCGAACCATTTAAGGTACAACAGTCAAATTCATTACATATACATCGCCCCCGACAAAGGAAATTAACATATGGTCATTTTAGCACTATGTGAACCGGGTGACGCCAGGAGGTTGATGTTGTGTGACCAGGGTGACTGTCGGAAGAGTGCAACTGGACCTGGGTGACTGCGAGCGGGGTTTGGATCGTGCGGTCGGACCTGGGTGACGGCGAGCGGGGTCGGCGTCGTTCAGCCGTACCTGGGAGATGGCGAGTGGGGTCGGAGTCGTGTGGCTAGACCTAGGTGACAGCGAGCGGGGTCGACGTCGTGCCAATGAACCGAGTTGATGGCAGACGTCACTGAAAATTTACTAACTCTGGACCCTCGCAAATGATTACCAACAGGACCAGGAGGGTTATCTCAGAGTCTTCCCAACCATACAAAATGATAAAGGAGTCTAACATGTTACTCAATGCTCTCAAAAGTGTTTCAACACTGTGGAAGCTGGTAACCAATCGTAAAGGATGCTACCATACACAACGATAAAGGAGCCTAATATGATATGCGAGGCTCACGAAAGTGTCTCTGCACTGGTGAAGCTAGCCTCTTATCATAAAGGAGGCTACCATACACAACGATTAAGGAACCTAACATGTTACGCGAGGCTCACGAAAGTGACTCGTCATTTGCAGCAAATCATAAAGAACGTTCCCGCGCACAACGATAAAGGAGTCTAACATGTTACGCGAGGCTCTCGAAAATGTCTCGTTATCGACAGTCTATCATAAATAACAATACCGTGCACAATGATAAAGGACCCTAACATATTACATGAGGCTCGCACACAACGATAAAGGAACCTAACATGTTACGCGAGACTCTCGAAAAAGTCACGGTCGAAGCAGATAGCCTATCATAAAGAAAGTTACCTTACACAACGATAAAGACGCCTAAAATGTTACGCGAGGCTCTCGAAAATGTCTCGTCACAGAAGAAGTTGAGAGCTTATTATAAAGGATGCTACCACACACTCTCTAACCATTAGTCACGCAATAGAGTCATCACAGCTACATGCTGATGAAAACAGATATTAAAAAAATATAAAACCAATAGTAATATACATTTAACAATCTATATAAATTGTTACATATTACACGAGTAACGTAAGCAGTACAGTATGTTAGGGAAATAAATTTCAATTGTAAAGTATGTGTACAATATGGTCAACACAACTATACACTGATTCAAACTGATATAAAAAAATAAACAGGAAAATGTTTATAATTATATTTATAAGCATGCATCATATAAAACGAATGTCATTCCGTTGTCGAGCATGGTGGAGGAAAGCAGATATATACTACTACATTCATCTACTACGAGTGTGTACTCTGTAACAGCGAGAAGCCCTGAAGAGAAGCTAAAACAAATACAGTAGCAATGTTACAACTGTGATTGTATACGCTGCTGCAATATGAAAATGAAATCTATAGTTGAAGACTTAGCAACTACAAAATGGTCAACAGCAATGGGCCCTGAAGAGTCGATGCGAGCAGTACGACATCAATGTAAGAGTTATAGTTCATGCCGACATGAAAGTTGTCATTGAATGTTAGGCCCAGCATATAAAGAGTTCCACTGTGATAACTATGATGCTGTGTTTACCCGAAGTGATAACCTGTATAGACATAATAATACATGCAAAGGCCATGTTTGTCGTTCATCGGGAAGAAAGTGCAAGTATTGCGGCAGGACATTCAGCAAGAACAGCTGGACAATCAACATGAAGATAGCAACTGTAAATTTGCTACCGTCTACAAGAACTACCCATGTGATAACTGTCGTACAGTATATTCGAATAAGGACAGCTTGAATGCTCACAAAATATATTGTTCTTCTTCCAAAACAGAAAGCATACATTTTTCGCTCGAATGAAGAAGAATATGGCAAGCATGTATCAAATATGGTTATTTATACATATTATAGCAACTCTGTAAATAAAGGTAAAAGTATGTAAATTATGTCTGTGTTATTCATTTATCTTCACCCTCTCTAATATTAAGTTCACCTCCACCACTGAGAAAAAAACCCAGATTCTGTCAAAAGCCTAAAATATAATTAAAAGGTATTTGTATATTGTCAAGTCTCTAACTCAGTTGACTATCGATGGGTCGCTTGTGCAATACGTACAGAAGCTCTAACTACCAGCAACGAAAATGGCTACATATGTTTATGTGTGTGTGTATATATATATATATATATATATATATATATATATATATATATATATATACTGTCCTAACCATAGCTGGCTATAATTTCCGAAACAAATAAATATGAAAATCTTTTACAGTAGAATCCCGATAATTAGTATTGTCAAGGGACTGAATGTTAAATATGAATTATCAAGATATTCAAATTAGCGGGATTACCAATAATCGGGAGCAAAAATGAAAAAAGTACATAACGAGATTAATGCAAATTTGCATTAATATGTAATGATAAACGCATGGCTACATATTATGAATATATATGTACTGTACATATAAATCAATAAAAAACAAATAAAACATTTACGTTTAAAAAAATCTGTCATTTTCTTTTGGTGCAAGCCATACAGACGGGTATTGTAGATGGCTTTGTCAAGCCTGTTCAAAGCAGAAAATACTTCATCGCCAACGTCTGATTTAGCTAAGAAATGGCGCAAGTTTTTGATGTATTGTTTAGCCATTTTATGTGTAATTGTCAGCACATCATCTTCGACATCACCTTCACCATCAATGTCCTGAGATGGAGCCACAATTTCGTCATCAGTTAGAATCCCCGCTATCGCTAGGCCATCGTCAAAATGGACGAAATCTTCAAACGTTATAGAATTGTCTTCATTTTGAGAAAGACGATTCCAATTCACAGAACATTCTAAGTCTTGTATAGTAACTGCTGATGAAAGTTCCACCTTCGTTAATACACAGCACGAAAACAGTTTTTTATTGTGCTTTCGCTAACACTTTGCCACGCCTTGTGAGCAATGTTCATGTCTGAAAATAAGGTGATTTTAGGATCCTCCCCATCCTCGATGCTGTGTAGGAGTTGCATCACTACTTCCTTGCGGTAAAAGGTTTTGAACGTTTTAATTATGTCCTGGTCTAGAGGCTGCAGCTTAGAAGTAGTGATGGCAGGCAAAAAAACTACATTAACATGACTGAGCGGTGGTGTATTGTTGTGGACCGTACGATTATCCATGAAAAGCAGAATTTTTCGCTGCCTTTTCTCCATATCAGCATTCACTGATCGTATCCATTCCTTGAATAATTCGCCCGTCATCCACGCTTATTTGTTTGCACGATAGGTCATCGGAAAAGTTTTAATGTTTTTAAAACATCTTGGTTTGGCTGATTTGCCTATCATGAGCGGTCTTAATTTCTCTGATCCATCCATGTTGGCGGCCAACAATATGGTTACACGTTCTTTACTATTTTTTTCCGCCATGACACTTTTCTTCCTAAAAACACATAATCGGTCGGGGAGACACTTTATAAAATAACCCCGTCTCATCAGCATTAAAAATGTTGTTGGGCTCATAAGAATCGATTATTTCTCCCAATTCGTCTTTCCACTCAGAACAAACGTCGGCCGATACACTCGCACTTTCCCCACTAAGCTTCTTNTTAGCTTCTTGAAATTTATGCTGTGCCTTTTTTTAAACCTATCAAACCAACCATCACTTGCACGAAAGTCTTTAATTCCCTTTTTTTTCTGCGAAAACGTTTCTTTTTCTCTTAAAATGTTTCCTCCAACTGGTACATTCGAATTCCGTGCTTGGGCAAACCACTCTTTAAAATTCTCTTCTAGTTGTGGATACTCACCAGTCTTAAAGCGCTTTACTTTGCTGTCCGATGTCTGGGAGGCGATCTTGTCCTTGTTCTTCAGAATTGATGTTATTGTGGAAGGAGGAACGTTATAACGTTTGGACACGTCAATTTGTTTATCACCACCGGCACGGTGTTGATGATTTTTTTTTTCTCTAATGGAAAGACACTTATTAGCTCTTTTCGGAGGCATGGCTAAGACCGAACTGACTAACTTTTCACTCGCTCTGCTCCTTCCTACCCTCTCATAACCGTAGACCGGACAGCAAGGCGCCGCTTTGTTCTGAGATTCACGAACACATCGCCTTACAGCCTACTCGGCGTCATTGCCTGTCCTTCAAACCCTCCTGCGTCCCTCAGCACCCTTCCGGTCTTTTTTACCCTGCCCTAGTTGCATAAATCTAGAGCTGGTGTACAGTCTAGGGTTAAAACATTACGAGTTGACGAGATTTTTAAGTTATAAATAAGGGATTATAAGCAGTTTTATTTTAGCTCGAGCACCAAAATAAATACGTATTACCGAGGGGACCGGAATGCATTGTTTATATACGAATTAAAGGGATTTTCTCAAGGGACCTGCTAATTTGTACGAATTAGCGGGATATACGAATAATCGGGATGCGAAATATCGGGGAATTCACTGTATATGTAAATGAAATTCAGGATGGTTAACTTACAACAAAATGAGATATGATAAAAGCAAGATATATACAAATATGACACATACATGAGACACATACACTGAAGAATCAAAAAAACTGGTACACCTGCCGGTACACAAGTGGGCCTTCGGCTCAGAAAGCCCATATCAATGATGGTCCGTTGAATAGTTTGCACGCTGGCAGTTGTTGATGCCCCAGCATTGAAATGTGGGCCAATTTGAGAAAGGGTTGTACATCTGTCACGTTAAATGATTCTCGTCAGTCGTCGTTTGTCCCGTTTGTTCACGATCTTTTTCCGGGCGCAGCGATTTTGAAGATTTTATGTTTTACAGGATTCCCGATATTCACGGTACACTCGTGAAATGGTCGTACGCGAAAATCCAAATTTTATCGCTACCTCGGAGATGGTATGTCACATCTCTCGTGCGCTGACTATAACACCACATTCAAACTCACTTAAATCTTGATAATCTGCCATTGAAGCAGCAGTAACCGATCTAGTAACTTTACCAGACGCTTGTTGTCTTATATAGGCGCAGCCGACCGCATCGCTTTACTCTGATTGGTTCAATACCTCTGTTATTTGCATACGCAAGCCTATACCAGTTTTTTGGCTCTCCAGTGTAGTTGCAGTGACTGTAAAAAAAAGTTTATGCTATAATAAACAATCATCGTCAGTCCTACACAAGGGTATACTGCGACTGTTGTCATATGACAGTGATTATGTGAAAGAGCTCAGATAGTCAGCTGACGATGTGAAAACCGTGCAGGTCTTGGCAAGTTTAACAGATAACACAAATCACTAGCCGAAAGAGTGCTATGTAAAGCTCCAAGGTCACGCATTCCCTGCTAGGAACACGATAGCCTTCAGCTGACATGACTGAATTCCGACGTGCAAAACACTTAACTATGCGTAGAAACACGGATTCGTACCTAGTACCCTGACTAAGATGTATCTAACAACCTACTCATCATGAAGGAACATATTAGGATACATGTACCGTGAACCTTCTGTGAAGAGTGACGGGAAGTTTATCTACAGTCGACGTGTATGTAGGGTAAGAGACAAATGATAAACAAGGTGCATGTACCATGTACGCACAAGGTCAAAGTCACTAGACAAGTCATACACAAACAACAAGTAACATGTGCACATGAACGCACCCAACCTCTACGCTGGAATAATAGTGTTTAATGAGACTGCATGACTCGTGTCCAAACTTGCGGCCAAAGACAGGAGCAAGCTCCCGTCGTCAGCTTCGACGATAGCGTTCGCCATCGTCGAAACTGCCGCGAATTCCTTACAATTTTTTTGTTTTTTGAAAAAGAATTTAGGAAAAAAAAATTTTTTTTGTAATGTTTTTTGTAATGTTTTAGATTTTTTAAAAAATTTCAATTGAACCTTGACCTTGACCTAATGACAGGTAAACAAAATGGCCGTTATCTAAGTGGAATGACAGAGCATTGTGTTAATGTACTGGCCTACAAAATGGCTGCCATCCCAGGAACCTTCAATAAGAGACTGATTTCTAGACTTCGAACTATACAAACTATTAATTCTGTTTCGAACTTTGAGAAAATCTGGATGGAACTTGCCACCACTAGGATGTCAGGTGAAAGGATGATGGACGGAATATGAGAAAGCCGAAGTGGAATGGTAGAGCATGAGACATGTCTCCGTCAGGGTGCCAGGTAAGAGGTTGTTAGAAGGAATATGAGAAAACCGACGCGGAATGACTGTTGTACTAACCAGGATGGACTGGTATTGTCTCGCACTACCTAAAGTCTCGTAGAGTATCTGACACTTGTGCCATATGTGCTGGTTGATTGGTAAGTACTTATAACTTGTTTACTTTTGATTTTTTTATATCTGTTTGAGATGGTATGTGGTAGTGTTGACCCTATCGTTCACCATACTTCACGACTCTGTCATATTATTTTACTTTAGTCTAATGTTACATATGTTGTTCGTCGCTTGGTTGAATTTGTGTCTCTGTAGCATAGCCCGGACGTAGGATGTACGTAAGAAAGATAGTTTAACTATTTATTTTTCTGTACTAGCCAAGGCTACAACGACTGTTTTTTCAGACGCACAGTGTTGTATATTATCGCGTGATGTGTTGTACAGTGCTCGTCACTTGTACAATATATGATGCTAGGTGATAATAACTACTTTCCTATTATTTTTATGCTTGCTACTATCAGCCTTTCAAGAGTTTATTTTTTCGGTATAACATATGTTTATTGTTAGTTGCGTGTGCAATATGCAGCGGTCGGTGGGAGTTTATAACTATTTACCTTTTAAATTTATTTTTTTATATTTAATCATCAATACATATAGGTGCCATAGACTCTTGCATGACTACTGGTTTGCATACACTGTGTTTAGTAGCAAGCAAAGGGACACAAACTTTACAAGTCGTTCAATGAAACATTACAATCACTTCGGCGATATATAGTATACATTTTTTCAATCTATGTCTGGTTGTTAAGGCCTACCCATGTTAGTGATGACTTGAGCAGCCGATGCTTGTGTAGGACTGACGATGATCGCTTATATTATCATTAAAGCATTTTTTACAGTTATCACGACTCTATGTCACATGTATGTATCACAATTGTATGTATTTTTTTTTTGCCATTTACATACATTAGTTTGTTGTAATTTATCCATCCTAAATTATATTTACGTATATGCTTTCTTATACATTTTAGTCTTTCGACTGAGTCATTGAAGTCTTCACAAAATAAGCAGCTACGTTTTCCCGTCACTCTTCACAGAAGGTTTACGATACATGGCTGCGTGTATGTTCTTCCATGATGAGTAGATATCTGGGTTCGAGACCTAGAACTGTACAAAACTATTAATTCTCTCTCGGACTTGAACTAAATTTGTTAATTTTCTTCTTTTCCTAGTGATGGCTGTGAACCTAATATTAGCATGGCTATGACAAATGAAAAGGTACTACCGAACCACGCCGACCCAGCTCGCCGTCAACCAGGTCCGGTCGCACGATGTCGATCGTCACCCTGGTCACACGACGTCAACCTCCTGACGTCACCCTGTTCACATAGTGCTTAAATGACCATATATTAATTTTATTTTTCAGGGGCGATGTCGATGTTATGAATTAGACTGTTTTACCTTATACGGTTCGGGAATTACAACTATGCTCATAAGTTCGCATAGGGCTTCAATTACTGTGATAATTTTCAATGATGTAGGTTATGAGTATGTTACAAATTTGATGAATACATATTAAACAGGTTGGAAATTACGACCAGCTATGCTTATAAGTTCGCATAGGGCTTAAATTACCATATGTTAATTTTCCTTGCCGGCGGCGATGCCTATGTTATGAATTTCACGGTTGTACCTTAAACGGTTCGAGAATTATGACTGACTATGGTTATAAGTTCGCATATGGCTTAAATGACCATTTGTTAATTTTCCTTGTTGGAGGCAATGTCTATGTTATGAATATGACGGTTGAACCTTAAACGATTTGGAAATTACGATCAACTATGCTTATAAGTTCGCATAGGGCCTAAATGACTCTGTGAAAATTTTCGATGTTGGAGGTGATGTGTATGTTATAAATTTGACGCCTATATATTAAACGGGTTGGAAATCACGACCAACTATGCTTATAAGCTCACATAGGGATTAAATTACCATTTGTTAATTTTCCTTGTCGGAGGAGACATGAAACTTTGAACCTTACGTTGACTCTCTACATGCTTTACAACAAAAACATTTCAATCAAAATTTTGAAAAAAACTGTAGATAAATTTTGACAAACAATTTTTTTCACCGTCTTTGTGGGCCACGCGTTCGATGACGAGCGCTAGCGCTGGGATGCATGTGTGAGGAATCTGGGAACTATCTATGGTTACCTTGATGGGCGTGTCATTTGGAACACGCCTGATGCCGTGTTTGAAACGAGAATAAGCCATGACATTTTTTGGTGGAATTCGAAACATTTTTAGGGGAAAACAGGAACTTTTTGGCAAAACGAGGCAATTTTTGGGGAAAAACGTCCTATTTCGAGAGAAAACGGGTACAAATGAATTTTTTTTGGGAACGACATGCTATGCCATGCTAGTTTTGGCTTCCCGCTCCCTGTTGCTAGCCAGGTATTTTGGAACCTGTCATTTATAGCTACTGATGAGTGTAAAAGTTATATCGAAATTTGAAATTTAATTTTTATTCATACCATTAATAGTGTTAAAATACAATTTACCACAAGGTTTTACCAGTTTTAATAATATGTTATATTCGGATAACTGTATGTAGTACGTAAAATACTAATTCGTTCCTTTTAGAAAAACATGTCTATTATTGAGTAAAAACAACAATTTTACTTTCATGAGCTTTTCAGCTAAAGCTCTTAATGGGTTGATAATTTCATATCTACGAGCCTACGTTCCAGCACAGATTCAGTATTTGTATTCCGTCAACAATTTTTTTTCAGGTTCTTATCAGCTGGCTAGTTGCTGAAACGGATGCAAATAAGTATGACTGTCTGAAGGTATCAAGTATCAAGCCGAGTAGAGTATGCATATATACATGAGTGCATTCCTGGTTTCGGACACAGCCTGCATGACATTTGAATCGACACATTTAACGTAGCGATTATTTGTACGAACTGTGACCAAACTGTAAACACTGAGTCTTGAATTGTAGACCTTTGTGTGCCTAACATATATTTCGCGACTGGCGAACAATTAATTCCTGCCAATTTCCTTCCACAAAAGAACGGAATGAAAACGCTACTGTGATGTATGACATCATTCATGATTAATATAAAATTTGTATGAATAAGTGCTAACAATACTCGTATTTTATCATTAACACCTATATTAAAGTAAAGAAAAAAATGAGTATTAAAAACCATAGCCATTATATTATATTGATAAATAATTTTCGCAGAGGTTAATAAAACCAACTAGTAGTTGATATCGGTGCAAATTTCAGCAAATAAAGAATTATACTACAGAAACGAAACACATGCCATGGTCACCACTGGTAAATAATGAGTTGTGTATTTACAGCTGCAACGAAAGATAATAACTCTCATGTTACAGTCTCGCCTTTAGCAGAACGCGAACGAACACGTGGGTGTGCTGAGTTGAGGTTTGATGACCTTCTTTTGTCGGCTGCGGAACTGGCAACACCAAACGGGTGGCGAGGTATTTTGACTTCTGCGTCGTCTGCTGCCTGCTACCTACCATTCAAGAACACTAGCGCTCCTCTTAATCATCCCAAAAACTAACATAAAAAACTGGTCTGACTTCTCCCTATCCCATTGCCTCTCTAATGTATATATTTACCAAATGTTTATGTTTAGGCATATTTTATTAAACATTGCCAGATGCTCACAAAACACTGTCAGTGAAATATCTGTATCAAGTAGAGATTTTCTAGTGATTATATAAAAAATATGAATAAGTTTTTTTATTTTCTATATACCTCTGGCTATATCCCGCTTCAACCGCTTCATACATTCTTCTTTGCAAATTTTTTTACAACCTATGCATGAATTTCTTAAACATTTCGCGATTTTTTTATTGAACTGTATAAGGGGACGGAAGAGTAATGCTACGTACGGAGAAAGGCGGTATTTAGTTTATATGAAGGGCCATTTTGTGTGGAAGTTGGTACGATGTGGAATTTACTTCGTGTTATTAAAACGCGTTTGTATATTGTACCGAAAATTTCTGCTTATTTGTAGATGAGTAAAATAGTTACGTAAGCAGCATGCGCTGTTTCAAAGTTTCACGATAACCACCACACAATACAAGCTCGTAGCTTCCTTTCTACCCCCACTCGGTACCATTCTTCTTTCGTTTATCTTACTGTAGTTAGCTTTGACGGCAAAAATGGAATTTCTCTCAGGAATATGTCTAATGTTGTGACAACAGTATTAATGTTACTACAACAGTGATTTTTTGTTATCTATGAACCATCAGTAACTAATGTTGCTGCTAATGTAATTTACTGTTAACCAATGTTAATGTTAATGAAATGTTAAGTAATTTTGTAACAACATGACTCCTTCCTAATTGTGTTTATGTTGTGACAAAACAAATTTTGTGTTGAATTGATGCTTACATTTGTGTTAACAATTTTCTTGTATTTTCTTTGCTATAAAAAACATTCCGATTCAAAATTTATTAATTATGCCTACAATTAATTCGCCAAAAAAATAATTATTGCGAACTAAAAAGAAAATAACAGTGGGAGAGGAATTGAACTACAGAACGTGACGCCTTACCAACTGCTCAATTGGTATGCGTAAACTGCTTTGCAAAGCTGGAAAGCTGCAATACGATATATTTAGTTCCGCTACTATGCTTTAAAATTTAAATACAATGGTTTCATTCTCCATACTATCGCTGTTCACTACGATCTGCCACTTTACAACGCCAAGTCAGAGTAAACTTGTGTTGTTTGGCCATTTCGTTAATGTCGCATTAAAATAAAATATTTAGTTCTTCCTGTTGTTTCGCGAAATACAATTTTTGGTTGCAGCAACATTATTTGGAAGCTTTGTTTACATTAACTCTTTGTGGCGAAGCTCCATTCGCCACATCACATCACAAGCTTTGCTCCAATGAAATAATTGTTCTCCAATAACGATACGTGTTTTAGGCGCCCAGGCCAAACGCCATCTAAGCAGCGGGCCACAACCCGCATTAAAGGTAGACGCAATGACAAGCGTTGAGCGTCTTGCAAGGTGGTACTCTTCGTGGAGCAGGCGTTTGTTTGCTCGTTGACTGGAAAACAAGAAAAGACATCTTCAACAGCATATTTGCATTATATTATATGAGACCTTGTAAATAGTCAGCATTGTTAACTTTGCTACAAAATTATTAATTTTGCTACCGCATAAACGTTTAAAGAAATGCCTCAATAGTATTTCTTTTGCCGCAAGAATATTATACTTTTTCTGTGTAGTCAATCGTCTGCCTCACTCAAAACACAAGCAGCAACAACTTGACGTAATTTCTTTGGGCTTTTAGACCTATAAAAATACAGTCTCCAAAAATGCATATTAGCTAACTATAGAAAAAATTGCACCGAAAGACACCAAATCTCGTTGGTATTGCATACTGCAAGGCTGAAAATACGAAGACTGCAATATGTGGCTCACTGGTCAAAGAGCATTTTACTTTTCGAAAATAATTTGCAAAAGGTGATTCGCTCCTCCCATAGTTTATGCCAATGTTGAGAACTCAAGCGGACATCCATGTGCTCCCATATGTGTCGAATGAATACAGAGCAGAACTTCTTTGTGAAACTCAGATCCTTCTTCTTCTTCAAATTAGTCTACTTCCAACGTAGCGGTGCTTTTTCCACGGAACAACCGACGTCTTCTACATGGAGTGGGGTGTTTCTACTTCCGTAACAGGAGATCCTTTCCCGAAACAGTCCGGAACATCTACAATCACAATTTGAACTCTCCAAAACATCTTAGTTATTTTCCCAATGTACTTGTGAAGTGATAAAAATGAGACGCTGTATATGGTGTGAAGTAATTAAAAAATCTCCGGTTAAAACGAACAATAGAAGAATAAGGACGATAAAAGAACCAAGCAAGAAATAAAAACGAAATGCGAGCTCCAAATCCAGCAATATAGCATGCCCAGAATAGTCTCGGAATGTTGGATACACTCGTAGTGCTTGCAAAATGTGGTACAATGAAAGCTTCTCAGCTCATAGTCAGAAATTAAGACTAAGTTGTAATGGTTGTTTCTAAATAAGGCTAATACAGGCATTTTCGGGTGTGATCTGTATAAATATCCTCTTGTTTCACAAATATTTTAATGTTCTTGATATAAATATTTTTTTGGATATTATACAGGCATACCTGCCAAATTTAACAGTTACAGAGTATGTTCAATTTCTGCGTTGAATATTGTGAAGGCCAAATAATAATTACTTAATTATAGTTGCCTTCCTGCCCCTGCTTTTTCTGTACAGCTAAACATCTGACACCTACAAACGATATAGACTATATCTATATATCTATAGATTATATCTATAGACTCATTACATAAGGTCGTTAATAAAACACTTTCATCTGGTTATAAATTAATTCTCATAAGCCATAAGAGCTACATATGTCTTCAGTGTTGTTGATATTATAAATATAAATAATAATGAGATGGCATGTCAAATCATTAATGGCATTGCATATTTTACTAAAAATTTATATAATCAAGCAATTGCAAAGTTGAAATAACCATTATATTTTCGTATGGGGCTACTTATGTAACAATACACGAACAAGAGCATTTACTTGGGCATCTATTTACTTTATAAATTTTAACTAGTCTGTAAGCAATGGCAAATCGCTTATATGTTATGGTCTTATTATATGATTACTGACAACTTTTATTAATTTGCGAGGCACAGTAATCTTGTATAAGAAAAAATATCACATATTTTATTTTCAAAACGTAATGCGGAGTTATTAATTAATTTATTAAACAGTTAGTTTTTTCTGAGGTGATTGTGAAGAATGGCTTCAGCCTGTGGCCCTTAACGAGTTAATCACTTGAGATTAAATATGCATTACTTTTGAAATGTACCTGAATTTTGCAAGAAAAGTGCCACTCATGTTGTATTGATTGATAAACTGGTTGTTTAATTTGTTAATGCCTATGTGTGTTGCTATTAATTAGTGGGTAGAGATTTAAGTAGTACACTAGCAAAAAATTAGAAGTGACATTTTTAGATATATTAATTAACATTTACTTTAATAAAGGTCAATGAAACCTCATTAAATGTAAAATTATTTATGCAGTTTAACTAGTGGCATCATAGCAATTTTAGTAGTGAGCTGTTAGTGTGTAAAAATCTTTCAAGAGATGTAATATAAGAGTGGCGCCGTGGTTAAGACCGTGGTGAAATCAGTAATGGGGTAAAAAACAATACAAATAACATAATTTTTTGAAGTTGCTGTTAATGGGTATTAAGTGAAAATTTTCCATCAGTAAAAATATACCTGGAGTGAGATAGCAAGCAAGTTCAAATCGTTCAAAAATATTTTGGAGGTATTGCGTGCTGTATTCACATCGTATCTTGTTAATTATATAAGTATAAATATTACCTTGTCAGTAAACAATGCTTAAAAGCGGCAAACAGATCAGAGATAATTCAATATTGGAAGATGTCATAGGGTTAAATCGCACATAATTAAAAATAACGATGTTACCGTTTAATATTAATAAAGAATTCAATACGAGAAAATTGTCAATTAAATTAAAAATTAATTAGTGTACTTTGAAAATAAACGATGTTTTATGTCATCATCATTGGTCTGGATATTTAACCTGTAATTGTATTGGACATTTCAGAGCTGTTGCTAGTCTGTAGGTGAGTATTTAACTTCCTCAAATAAACACCATGATATATTATATTTTGTGTGGTCTTACAGACCTGTAAGCGTATCGAAAACTATCTTACAAAACTTTTACCCTTGCTGTTGGTGGTGAATGTACTTATGCGCTCCCAGAGACAACACAAATATAATTCCGAGTCTTCTCGAACGGCTTAAAACATATCGCTTAACACATCTGCATAAGTACTTCTTGCTTGCCAAATTTGGTAGGAATTGGTTACTTTTTACTCGAGATAATACATTATAACTTTTTTTATTCGTATGGCGCTATCTTCTAAAACGGCCGAAAAAAGTGGCCATGTGTCAATTACTATAATGCTTGCAACATAAGCTTTAAGTATACAAAATTTGGTTGGAGTTGTTCAGATTGTATGGTTAGATTGACTAAATAAACCTAAAAAAACTTCTATTGGTGCAATTTTGAAAATAAGTACCTAATTATGTTAAGTAACTTACGTTTTCTTGGTCCTAACATACGATTTCTTACCTACCAAGTTGGGTGAGTATTGATTTAATAGATTTCAAGATATAATGTAAAATCTTAATTTCTTTATTCGCTGCTATTTTCCAAAATGGCGGACCAACTACAGTATACATCTTAAAATTTAATGCCTACTTGACACTCTGCTAGAATACAACACTTCGTTTAAAGGAGTTGAATTATTTAGGAGATATTACGTATATAACACCATACATTAAAATGTCCGCCATTTTGAATATAAGTGCCCAACGTGGTCAAAAACTATGAGAGTCAGATGTTTATACTAAGTGTTATATATGTACCAAGTTTGGTGAAATTCGGTTTACGAGTTAAAAAATTGAAAGAGGGGCAGAAACACACATACACGCAGACAGGAAAGTGATCTCGTAGGCCTTTGTTTCCTTCGGAAAGTAGGCTAAAAAAGAACATATATTCATTTTAACTGTAACTGATGTGTACACGAAGGCAATACCCGTTTATTAGAAGTCTGCCTTGAATGTCAGTAAGACTATATCATGCGTCTTAAATGAGCGATTAGCGCAGAATTTAGAAACAGATGGCGAGGCAGATTTAAAAAACTAATATTTAAAAAAAAACATATGCTGAAACACGATATCACCCATTTTGGCACTTAAAGCGAGAAAAAGTCTACATCCTTCGAGATATTCAACAGAAATCAAAACAGCTACCATATCATTATTTTACGATTGGAGTACAATCTGGACTGTAAATTCTACAACAAGTTGTCATTTTAAAATAACAAATTACACAGAACCATCAACCAACATATCTTCGATAAAATATCCCAATAATTCTCTTCTGAGTAGTGTATACAACAATACTAGGAAATGCTACTACCGTAAAGCCAAATAAAAAATTAGGGATTATGTACGAGTTTCAATATTTAAGATAACAATTAATAACAGCTACATAATTCAATTATCGCGTCAAATATATATAACTATTGGAGTGAAGAAATTGTTTTCTTATTTATATTTTTAGAAAATTATGACGGTAAGCCATTACGAGCCCGAATTACGAGTACGTAATGCCAATTCGTCTCACGAACATCTAGTGGAAAAATGTCTTAGAACATATGAAAACAAAGCTTTAGTACTTGAGTCTGTTTCCCGAAATGTGCTGGTAACTGGATTTAAAGAAGCAAATCTGTACCTCATAGGTATGGTGCCATAACGCCATTTCTTTACTTTTAAGGTAGGAAAATAAATCACTTTTTCACTTTTATATTTATTTTGTATGTATCATATTTTTCAATTTTAATTTATGAACACTAGATGCGTGTGATGTATTTGTATTTTTTTTTAGTCAAAGTTATTGCAAATTAAATACTATCAATATTTGTTATATAAAAGGGAGTTATGACAATTTACTCCTAGCCACATAGTTGCATGTATTCTACTTAAACCATGTAACACAAAATTAAGTCCACACAAATTAAAAATTACATTGTAATGTTTAATGTAATTCAAATACATTGTTTGAGCTGTTTAAATACTACGAAGCTAATTAAATTGCTTTCATAAACCTGATGGTGTTGAGACAACATTTCGTAGGAATAATTAATGACAAACACGTATGTTCAAAAAACCTAATTTTAAGCAACAATTTCATAGGAAGTCATACATACTACTATAAAAATTGATTACATTTTCGTGATTTATTAGCGTGCAAAGTTAATTTTAGTCTTTAATAATGAACCTGTTACTAGGAAACATAATGATTAGTTTTAATACCACATTCACTACTATCATAGTACATATTACTAAAATTGTCTTGCAGCCTCACATGTATCTTGAAATTCACTTACACTGGAAGGATGTAGAAAATTTACCTAGAAATTGTGAAAATACGACGGTATCTCCTTAAGTGAATTCATCAGATCTTTGAAAAATTTTCTTTCGAGGATTCTCGAACAGGTTTCAAAACTTTCAGCATCTCTGAGCTACTCCGATGCTGTCGCCAAAGGTCAACTTTCTGGAACTTTTCTTGCTGAAATGAGGTTTTGTAAAACAGTATACCATAACTTTCTGCCCTCATCTGAATGTGGTTCATTGTAGATATCAGTACTTGCTGATTATCGGTACCTTTGTTTCTAGAAATAAAGTTAACAGAAGGACTAACGAACATATCAAAGAAGTTCAGGATGTCACGAACTTCCAAGGCAAGAACCTCTAAGTTAGCTTTTACTTCACAATTCCTGACCGTCTGTAGCGAGTCCCAAGGTGTCACAATAGACAATGTGTGAATTTTTTTTTTTTGCTCGCTCGATAATTGAATGTATGGTGTCCACTATCATGTTAGTGTGGCCTTCGAAAATACACTTATGATTATATTATCCAGTAGCCAAAGGTGACTAGTGATGATTATTATATTTCTCTCCTGTTTGGAGCAGTTTTATCTGACCACAGTGGTCTCTTCAATATCCGATTCTGGAAGTTCTTGCAGTAATCAATGTAACTTGCCTAAAGCAATCACGTTTCCTCCTCTGCCACCTTTAGTTTCATACCACATTACACACACGCCTTTCTTAGTGGATCGCATATTTTTTAACTCGGAGAACAAAGTTTTCTTTTATATTTGTCAGAAGTGGAAGAGCGAGCGAGATATGGACGTACATCCACAGACAACACTTTTTCGTTGAAATCATTCTTTCCTATTTCTTTGTCTACTTAGCCTACTTTCCGAGGAAAAGAAAAATTTATGACATCATTTTCCTGTCTGTGGGCCTGTGTGTGTACGAATGTGTGTGTATTATGTGTGTGTGTGTGTGTGCGTTTGTGTCTCCCCACTTCAATTTTTGAACGCGGGAACCGAATTTCACCAAACTCGGTACACATAGAGTACTCAGTAAAGACACCTGACTTTTATAGTTATCTACCCCGCCGGGAACATACTTTCAAAATGGCGACCAATTTACAATTGAGGATGACTTGGCGTATCTCGGAAACCATTCAACAGATTTAAACCAAATGTTGTAAGCTAACAGAGCAAAGTTTAAGCATTGAATTGAGAGGAGAATGTTGTTGTTGGTAAGTCATTTTGGAGGATAGCACCACATGAAAAAATAAAGCTTTTATATTATACCTGTAAAACTACTCAACCAATTTTCGCCAACTTCGGCACATAAGAAGTACTATAAAATGCCGGGTAAATATAAGTAATGGAACCTTATTAGACACTTTTTTTAAAATGGCGACCAAGAAATATTCTATGTTTATTTGGTATAACTACCATACCTTGTAAACAATTTCAACGAAATTTTGAATGTTCAATATACATATTTCAAGCAACACTTAAGCCAAACAACAACCACTTCTGTTCTCCATTTGGTAAGATAGCGATTCATTATTTAATAAATTTTTGTGTAATATCTTGAATTAACAATTTACAGATTCGTACCGAATTTGGCAAACAAGTAGTACTGTGGCAGTTGATATGTACAAATATGCTTCTTGTATATCAGACACTTATTTTTAAAATGCGCGTCTATATAGCTTTTTTTTTTAGAATAGTAATCTATATTTTCGAAATCATTCAATCAAATCCAACTTTACTTTGTATGTAAATGTATGTAAATGTAACAAACGTCAAATATTTTTACTTTGAGTATCTTGTGCCCGTTATTTTTTGAGATAAATCCCATGAAAAAATAAAGCTTTTACGTTATACCTGGAAAACAAGTAATATATTTTAGACAATAAATTTCAAAATTGCAGCTACAAAAAATATTTTACTTTTATTTTGTATAACTACCATGCCGTTTGACCAATTTAAACCAAATTTCGTATGCGGACAGTATATATTACAAGCATCATATAAGCCAAACAACCACCACTCATGCCCTTCTCCACAATTTTGTAAGATAATGCTACAGGGATGAATAAAGTTTTTTTGTAATAACTCGGGAAAAAAATTTTGTGATTCCTACCAAATATGGNTAAAAATGGCGACCAATTTACAATTGAGGATGACTTGGCGTATCTCGGAAACCATTCAACAGATTTAAACCAAATGTTGTAAGCTAACAGAGCAAAGTTTAAGCATTGAATTGAGAGGAGAATGTTGTTGTTGGTAAGTGATTATGGAGGATAGCACCACATGAAAAAATAAAGCTTTTATATTATACCTGTAAAACTACTCAACCAATTTTCGCCAACTTCGGCACATAAGAAGTACTATAAAATGCCGGGTAAATATAAGTAATAGAACCTTATTAGACACTTTTTTTTAAAATGGCGACCAAGAAATATTCTATGTTTATTTGGTATAACTACCATACCTTGTAACCAATTTCAACGAAATTTTGAATGTTCAATATACATATTTCAAGCAACACTTAAGCCAAACAACAACCACTTCTGTTCTCCATTTGGTAAGATAGCGATTCATTATTTAATAAATTTTTGTGTAATATCTTGAATTAACAATTTACAGATTCGTACCAAATATGGCAAACATGTAGTACTGCGGTAAGTTATGTTACATGACGTGTTTAAGTATGTCAGACATATATTTTGAAAATAGCGACCTAATAGCTATTTTAGTTTTATATGTTTAATCGTCAAAGCCATGTAATTAATTTCAATAAAACTTTCTATGCTATCTGTACAAATTAAAACCATCAAATATGTCCACACAAAATCTATTGTCCGCGAAAAACACCCGATCTATACCAAATTGGGCAAACAAGTATCACTATGGCAGGACATGTAAACTGATAAACTCTAAGAGGGTCAGACACACATGTTTTCAAAATGGAGGCAATATAACCGTTTTAGCTCAACATTTTTTGTTTACGAAACTGCAAACATATTTTCAACTTAAATTTTTATGCNCAAACTCGGTACACATAGAGTACTCAGTAAAGACACCTGACTTTTATAGTTATCTACCCCGCCGGGAACATACTTTCAAAATGGCGACCAATTTACAATTGAGGATGACTTGGCGTATCTCGGAAACCATTCAACAGATTTAAACCAAATGTTGTAAGCTAACAGAGCAAAGTTTAAGCATTGAATTGAGAGGAGAATGTTGTTGTTGGTAAGTCATTTTGGAGGATAGCACCACATGAAAAAATAAAGCTTTTATATTATACCTGTAAAACTACTCAACCAATTTTCGCCAACTTCGGCACATAAGAAGTACTATAAAATGCCGGGTAAATATAAGTAATGGAACCTTATTAGACACTTTTTTTAAAATGGCGACCAAGAAATATTCTATGTTTATTTGGTATAACTACCATACCTTGTAAACAATTTCAACGAAATTTTGAATGTTCAATATACATATTTCAAGCAACACTTAAGCCAAACAACAACCACTTCTGTTCTCCATTTGGTAAGATAGCGATTCATTATTTAATAAATTTTTGTGTAATATCTTGAATTAACAATTTACAGATTCGTACCGAATTTGGCAAACAAGTAGTACTGTGGCAGTTGATATGTACAAATATGCTTCTTGTATATCAGACACTTATTTTTAAAATGCGCGTCTATATAGCTTTTTTTTTTAGAATAGTAATCTATATTTTCGAAATCATTCAATCAAATCCAACTTTACTTTGTATGTAAATGTATGTAAATGTAACAAACGTCAAATATTTTTACTTTGAGTATCTTGTGCCCGTTATTTTTTGAGATAAATCCCATGAAAAAATAAAGCTTTTACGTTATACCTGGAAAACAAGTAATATATTTTAGACAATAAATTTCAAAATTGCAGCTACAAAAAATATTTTACTTTTATTTTGTATAACTACCATGCCGTTTGACCAATTTAAACCAAATTTCGTATGCGGACAGTATATATTACAAGCATCATATAAGCCAAACAACCACCACTCATGCCCTTCTCCACAATTTTGTAAGATAATGCTACAGGGATGAATAAAGTTTTTTTGTAATAACTCGGGAAAAAAATTTTGTGATTCCTACCAAATATGGCAAACATGTAGTACTGCGGTAAGTTAGGTTACATGACGTGTTTAAGTATGTCAGACATATATTTTGAAAATAGCGACCTAATAGCTATTTTAGTTTTATATGTTTAATCGTCAAAGCCGTGTAATTAATTTCAATACAACTTTCTATGCTATCTGTACAAATTAAAACCATCTAATATGTCCACACAAAATCTATTGTCCGCGAAAAACACCCGATCTATACCAAATTGGGCAAACAAGTATCACTATGGCAGGACATGTAAACTGATAAACTCTAAGAGGGTCAGACACACATGTTTTCAAAATGGCGGCAATATAACCGTTTTAGCTCAACATTTTTTGTTTACGAAACTGCAAACATATTTTCAACTTAAATTTTTATGCNCGGCAATATAACCGTTTTAGCTCAACATTTTTTGTTTACGAAACTGCAAACATATTTTCAACTTAAATTTTTATGCTGACAGTATCAGTTAAATGCATCAAAATTTTCTATGTAAAGATTCCTTTCTCCGCCATTTTTTTAGATAGCCCCACATTAAATAATAAAATGTTTATTACATATCTCGGGAAACAATATACCGATTTCTATCAAGTTTGGCGATGAATGTGTACTGCGTTAGGCCATTTTAATTTATATGCTGTAGGTTTATAAGTCTCTTGTTTTCTGATTGAAGCCTATACAAACATTTTAGCTTAGTGTGCTATAGCCACGAAAATATGTCCGAAATTTAACTTTGTATATTGTATCTATGACAATCACAGAATCTGCTAATACAGAAAATTTTCGCCCTCCATTTATGAAAAGCGTCGCATGAACAATGGATGTTTTTGTGCCATATATCTCAATTATCAATCAGCCGGCTCATGCTAAAATTTCATTAAAATATTACTACAGTAGGATGTGTTAATTAACATGTGTTATGTGTGGCAGGAATGTTTCAATGGGGTTTATATAAATAATTTAGATGAATTTGTTATATTTATGAAACGTTTCAACATAATTCTACCAAATTTTTTATGCAAGCAGTATTAAATAGAGGCATAATTTATGCATACTGAGATACTCTTTTGCCGTAAGTTTTGCAAAGTAGTGTCAGGAGTTTAAAATGAACATTTTGCCATATTTCCGGAACAATTCAACTATTTCCCACAAAATTTTGCACACCTACAGAAGGGCATGTAAAGTTACATAACTTAAATGGGGTCAGACAATGGTTTAAAAAATGGTGGCTCTATACACATTCTGATATATTTGGCATATGTATTTACAATTTGATTAAATCCATACAAACCTATTATTCAGACAGTAACTATAAGACGCATAGTATGAATAACATTCATAGGCTGTTTTGTAAGATAGCACTGATTAAGAAAACAAAGTTTTTATACCTCAACACGGGTATCGATCAACCGATTTCCATAAAATGTTTCACACAACTATCGTTGGAGTAAGTCATGTGAACTTATGTGTTTTTATTGGCTCAGATAAAATGATGGTAGTGTAAATATTTCATGTTGTGTATCCTATCATTCAAAATATTAGACTTATTACATCCGAAGTTGATGCTCCAAATCCTATCTCCGTGATGCAGTTAATTGCAACCTAGCTTAATTTTACGAGGTTTTCTGAATTATAAAACCTGGTAAGTCACTCGTGTATTTTAATTATATTGGTACACTGTTGTACACGTTTCTGGTTTCATCTGTGGTGATATTGCTGTGAATGAGACGTGAACGTCTACCTACAATCTGAGTTTTTAACAATTTCACTAAAATTTATTAGAACCCATGTAGGGGAAAGAAGGCTCATTACAAATCGNTACAATCTGAGTTTTTAACAATTTCACTAAAATTTATTAGAACCCATGTAGGGGAAAGAAGGCTCATTACAAATCGACAACTTTTTGTTTCTTTATGTCTTACCGAAAACGTGCGTCAATTAAATGACAGTTTGGTCTGTCTTTTACATTAGCCATTATTTTTTCCAGATATGGCTTCTTTGGTAAGTACATTATATCTGTCCCATTCATAACAGGTNTACAATCTGAGTTTTTAACAATTTCACTAAAATTTATTAGAACCCATGTAGGGGAAAGAAGGCTCATTACAAATCGGTAACTTTTTGTTTCTTTATGTCTTACCGCAAACGTGCGTCAATTAAATGACAGTTTGGTCTGTTCTTTACATTAGCCATTATTTTTTCCAGATATGGCTTCTTTGGTAAGTACATTATATCTGTCCCATTCATAACAGGTATCAGAAATCCCGTTGTTGTAGGGCTAGGTTGAATTCAGTATTAAAAATATATCTGCAGAACTAACTTTTGACATTCTCATTCTTGGGAATACCTTTTTCTCTGCATCTATGCACATACAGACGATGCATTTTTCCAATATACAGATGGCTTCCCAAGTACTTGCGTTGTGCTTGTTCACGTCTGTGATGACTGTAATAAGGTTGGAAATTAGGTTATTCTCTCTTATTACATCGAAAATATGTGACTGTAATTTATTTGGTTATGTGTGTCTTCCTCGTTCAAAAGTTTTAACACTGCAACCTTCTTATTTAATCTTTAATACTGTCGTAACTGGTGCTTATGAGATTACCAGAGTAGTTTAGAAAATTGTTTTGCAAACGCTAACAGATTTCTGTACCTTAGTGATAAGGTGTCATAAAATTAAAATTTGGTTTTTTTAGTTATGTATACTTCTGTTTTCAGTATTAGAATCTTGATACAGGAGTATCAAGATATACAGTAAGTCTTTTGTTGTATAACTAAAGAATCAGTTTTGAAATTTCCAATCAATATTTATGTTTTCCCATCCAATAAACTTTACCTCTTGTGACTTAAATTTTAACCTTTGGTGTATAGTACAGTAACTCCAATTGTACATAGAGTTACAGTTATATACCCCTGTCTCCTTGTTCCCATCTCCATGGATTGTAGAATGAACTCACCTTGTCTGTGGTTTACCTGCTGCAGTGTTATTCTTTAGTTTTAACTTGCAGTGTGTTATTGAGTAGGCTTGTTGATTAAAATATTTGTCTTCATCCAAAATTATATGTTCGAAAAATAAAATAATTGAGTAGCTTGGGTAATAATGCGGAGGAAATTTGAGTAATACACAAGAAAATGTGTTATTTGTTTAACTGATTGTAAAATATATATAAACTTGTTATTTTAAAACCTTACCTCATTGGAGTGGTTGCTTGTAGTTCACACTGTAACATAAATTAACATTTAAAAGTTAACTTTTTCATTGAAAGCCTTTAAGAATTTTATTGATTACGAACAGTTACCCATTTCAGAATCATATTAAATAACTAATAAGGACATAAACGGACAATAGGGATTATAATAAGGTAATGGCCTCTGAAAAAAGTTAAAGTGGTGGTGATAAAGGGCATGCGTTTCAGAAAGAATGCTACTTAAGTAGTTGCATGTGCTACTGAACAAAAGTTACGATAATTTCGTTGGATATTTTCCGCAGGCAGCAATGCATTGATTAATTTGAAGTGTATTTATATTCCCATATTTGCAATAACTTAAATATAATAAAATTTTATTCTCTGGACATTTGAGGTGTTCTCAAAGGCTGACTACAAACAAGCCCACGCAGTAAGTACCCCACTGCTACCACGGCGGGTGAACTACGCAATGCAGTACTCGCCGATGGAGAGGACTATGGAGCGGTATCGCACATCATTCATAATCAGATTACATTTACCTTAAGAATTCCAGCGAAGACACAGGTAATGGTGGTGTGTATGTAGTGAAGGACCACATTTCTGCACCTGTGGTGAATAAGTAAGAAAACTTGTATACGACGATTTTACAAGAGAAGAAATTTACTGTTTGTCACCATCTTGTAAATAACGATAATTCACTACAAAATTGTGATAGGTGGTACATAATAATTACCTTGGTGAACGAAAACAGACATGTTATGATTTGTACGTAAATTCATACCTAGAACATTGTCGTGGCAAGGTGTACTAAATTGTACAGGAACAGAAATAGTGAGCATTCATGTCAGCTATATTTCTATAAACAAAAAAAATAAACAGCAAAATGATATACCTGACTTGCTTTCTTATGCCACAGAATTTAAACCTCTATGGAAGTGCTTATAAGTATGTAAATTGAAATACGCCTGTATTCACAATTCATTCATAACTCATGCATGAGTTTTGACAATAATCAAGTAACTTGAAATACAAACGCATACACAAATGACAATGTTTAGTGGCAAAATAAATAAGACAACGTACTTTTTTCCCCCAATTTTTTGGAGATACCTTATAATTCCCATATGTACGAAATACATAATATCGAATATATGACTGACTAAATTACAAACGAAAGAGAAACATAAATAATTTTGCTAGTCCACACACCTAATTTTTCACAAAAACTTTACATACTTATTTATTCGCGAATTGTAGAGATTTATAGGCTTATTCCATATTACCATTTTCACAGTCTGCAACAGTACTCTGTTTTGACAGTTCTACTGCTGGACCACACCTAGGTAGCAGTCATTAATTTTAGACATTATAATTGCTAAGGAATTTTCAAATGGTTGCTTCAGAATGTTCTTTAGATTGCATGATAAATTATTATAAATATTTTAACGATGAAGATGATTACTAGAAGTATCAAAATATGGTAAATTAATATTAGTTAAGCAAATGCAATTTTAGGGAAAAAGTATGTCTCAAAAAAAAGGTTCGCTAAATAAAGCAAAATTAATGAAGTAACCATGTCATAGGTGCAGAATGAAATACACAGATAATATTTCAGAAGAATACCGCTTAGAATATTTAATAATTACTGGGGTGAAGAAAAATCTTCGGACATGAAAATGCAATTTCTGGTTTCAAGTGTTAAATAGAAAGCTGTTCAACGAAAACGACCATAGGATCGTAGTAGATCAAGAAATAAAACACTTGAATAATAGTTTGACATCTTGAACAAAATTCTGCATTAAAGAACAAGCACCTTACTTAATTAAGTAACCTGACAAAAATAATATTTTTGAAGGGCGGGAAGCCTCACTTTCAGGCGTGTTACTTGTCTTTCCACAGTTGGAGCAAAACAACTNAATAATATTTTTGAAGGGCGGGAAGCCTCACTTTCAGGCGTGTTACTTGTCTTTCCACAGTTGGAGCAAAACAACTTTCATAAATTTGGCAGAGAATAAAAACAAAACTATTGTAGTTACAATAAATTTATTTCTATATTGTGAAATATTAAAACGGGAATATGAATGGTGCACAATAACGTACTTATTAAAATAGACGTTGAGGAGGGAAGGAAATACGTTAGAAGGGTGGGAGAGGACTCGAAAGGCGCGGGCAGTGGGGAAGTTCCCATCCCACCCCCCGCAGTCGTTAAAATGCCGTGAACTAACGAGCAGTGTGTTTTCGATCTCGAAATTTTCTTTTCGCANTTAAAATAGACGTTGAGAAGGGAAGGAAATACGTTAGAAGGGTGGGAGAGGACTCGAAAGGCGCGGGCAGTGGGGAAGTTCCCATCCCACCCCCCGCAGTCGTTTAAATGCCGTGAACTAACGAGCAGTGTGTTTTCTATCTCGAAATTTTCTTTTCGCAGAATCGCTCTTTCGTGGCGGTGCAGCGCGCATTTCGTACGCACTACCAAATTTCTCCTCGGGACCCTGTTCCCGACCGACAATCGATTATGTTGAAGTTGGAGAACTTCAGACGAACGGGAAGTGTTAGTAAAGGAAGATGAGGACGACCAAGGACCTCTCGAACTCCTGAGAACATTGAGATTGTCAAACGTTCTACTGTGCATGCTCTCGGCGAGCAAAAATGCTACTGCCCTTGGCCTGTCAAATCGTTTTGTTTGTTGCAGTCTTCATGAAGAACTCCAACGCCGTCAGTAAAAGATGTTCGTCGTTCAGGAACTTCAACAACGGGATTGGATTTAACAGCGTAGCGGGATATCAACAGTTGCTTGAAACAGTGCCTCACGATACCGTAGTATTTTGTTAGTGATGAAGCGTATTTCCACATTTCTGGTTGTGTAAACAAGCAGAACGTGCAATTATGGAGCGGGGTCAAAACATCGGAGAACCATGAACGACCCCTTCACAGTGATCGAGTCACAGTGTGATGCGCAGTGTCGAGAGTCGGGATAACTGGCCCTTACTTTTGAGGAAGACACCGCGCGGTTGCCGTGACTTATGAGCGTTATGTCATCATGATCCAAGAATATTTTGCACCAGNTTTTGAGGAAGACACCGCGCGGTTGCCGTGACTTATGAGCGTTATGTCATCATGATCCAAGAATATTTTGCACCAGCAATTCTGGATTTGAGCACTGGACTTATCTTGTTCGAGCAGGTTAGGGTCACATCACACACAGCTCGAAATTCAATAGCGGTTTTGAGGGAGATGTTCCCGGCCGATCAGTCAGCCTGAGAGGCGACATTTCGTGGCCCGTGCGCTTGCCACATTTAACCCCATGCGGATATTTCAGGTGGGTANAGTCAGCCTGAGAGGCGACATTTCGTGGCCCGTGCGCTTGCCACATTTAACCCCATGCGGATATTTCAGGTGGGTATATCTAAAGTATTTAAACTCATGTAAGTACCCTAGGCACCCGAAAGGATGCAATCCGCTTGGAAGTTGCCCGGTTGCCGCACAAAATACATGAAAGAGTCATGCGAAACGCGAGAATCCGTCTGCAGCAGTGTACAAACACTAATGAACACCATTTGCTTGATACTCTTTTTTAAACTAAGGTTATTAAAACTAAGATAATTGTTCACTCNCAAACACTAATGAACACCATTTGCTTGATACTCTTTTTTAAACTAAGGTTATTAAAACTAAGATAATTGTTCACTCGCGTTTTTATTTAATAACCAAGAAATTAAATGATTGGGACTGAAATAGCGTTCTTTAAGTTACCTTCGATGTCAGGGACCCATCCTGTATGTCAACTTCGTTAGCGGGCCTGAGAGAGCATGTATTTTGCCATCACGATTGTTATTTGAGTGTCGTACTCGACCTTACTTTTTATCGTCGGTGGGAATGATGTGTTGGGACCAAAGAAGTCGCTTTTCACTTTACCGCTACGACTTTGAAGGGTTCCTTGGCCTCGAGAAAAAAACTGCTTGTTTTTCATGTTAATGTATGTATATGAAGGAGTGTTCCTGGGAGCAGTATAAAAATAAAAAATCTTTCCTTCGCTCTTGGAGTTTCCTGTGTGGGCAGCGTTCCAAATCGTTACTCTGTGAGTAAACTTTTCTCTTTGACTGTTCTAAAACTCTTTACTTGCTCTTGGCGGAGTCCCAAAACTGCAGAGTAACGACTCAGGGCATTCTGAATGAGTAAAAATTTCACACGCACTATTTCTACGAGTAACGAAATGTTAAAAGAAAATGGCAAAAAGTTTAGTGGAATTAAACAAATTGAAATGAAATGTGGACATTATTTTTACAGACAGAAACGAAAAAATTACAAATTATGAGTGATGAACTTGGTGTTTCTACTAAAAGTTAACTTTTATAAATGTTTAGTTTTAAAACGTTATGTTTACGATTCATTCATGGAAGGTGAAGCTTTGTTTTTCTTTACGCCTTATATTTTGGAAAAGAAAGAATTTGGAGAAGGGGACAGACATATTTTGGAATTGACATTGGTTGCTTAATCAGTACATATTTGTTAACACAGAATGCTATTTACATCATGCCCAATTTTGCTTTCTCCGCTGTTGATCTCTTTTATTCTACTCTCGGAATAACATTTTGGAACGCCGCCATGTTAGTTGTTTAAGTCATCGCGGATCTCACAGTGTCTCTTCCGTCATCTGATAACGTAGCCTTCACTGACGTGTTGTTGAACATTTCCCCTTACGGTGGCAATTGGGCGTCGTAGCAAGTTTCTGCCGAAACAGCGTTATTCAACAAAGAGTACGAACATCCTATGGTATACGAAGAGTTCCTGCTTTTGCAGGGATTCATGGTTGTCCGTGTAAGGAATGCAGTGGCACGGATCGTTCATCACCAACAGCAACGTCAATGTAAACAGCAGCAACAATATCAACACCACCAAAAATAGCAAAACTATCGCCAACCTCAACAGGCCTTAGCACCATCATCAATACCAGCAGCAGCAACACCCGCGTCATAGTCATCTGTCCATCAGCCTACTCCGACACCAAATCCTTCGACGAATTGGATCGGGGGTTCCTCTTCATCGTCGTCAATACCCTCCGACTAAATAGCACCGCCAAAATCTCAGGTAAGGCACGTGAAATCGCCTCATATCCGTTTGTTGGGGAGGAGTGAGGAGAGTGAGGTAGAGATGCGAGCATTGCCTTCTGGCTCCTCATCAGCACGTACCTTCACCCCAGTACAACATTCTCATAACCGCAGTCATATGCCTCACTACAGCAATATGTTGTCCTCTGCTCTCCCTGAACCTATAATTTTCTAAGCACATCCTTCTATATTACCTCCTCCCAAACTTCCTGCTCGGCGAAGAACGTGGATTAGGAGTCTGTAGTTTGAGGCGTCTGTTGAAGGAGCCAAGGCGGTTTCGTGAAGTAAGGAAGATTCGATACAGATCTAATACCATTCTACGCGAATTCAATTTGAATCCAGTTTTTTCTACATCATCAACATCATCGTTATCAACTAAAAATTTTGCGGTTCCACTTATATATAAGTAGGATTTGCAAATATTACTTCAACATAGTGAACCTACAGAGTTCTCACAATATTTTAATAATATAAATTTAACACAATAATAAGTTTTTTCTTAGATACATACACAAACAATATTCAAATTAATTTGTGTACATGTGTTCAAAGAAAACTACTCAGTTTTAAGGTTTTTTTTACATTAGCCATTATTTTTTCCAGATATGGCTTCTTTGGTAAGTACATTATATCTGTCCCATTCATAACAGGTATCAGAAATCCCGTTGTTGTAGGGCTAGGTTGAATTCAGTATTAAAAATATATCTGCAGAACTAACTTTTGACATTCTCATTCTTGGGAATACCTTTTTCTCTGCATCTATGCACATACAGACGATGCATTTTTCCAATATACAGATGGCTTCCCAAGTACTTGCGTTGTGCTTGTTCACGTCTGTGATGACTGTAATAAGGTTGGAAATTAGGTTATTCTCTCTTATTACATCNTACTTGCGTTGTGCTTGTTCACGTCTGTGATGACTGTAATAAGGTTGGAAATTAGGTTATTCTCTCTTATTACATCAAAAATATGTGACTGTAATTTATTTGGTTATGTGTGTCTTCCTTGTTCAAAAGTTTTAACACTGCAACCTTCTTATTTAATCTTTAATACTGTCGTAACTGGTGCTTATGAGATTACCAGAGTAGTTTAGAAAATTGTTTTGCAATCGCTAACAGATTTCTGTACCTTAGTGATAAGGTGTCATAAAATTAAAATTTGGTTTTTTTAGTTATGTATACTTCTGTTTTCAGTATTAAAATCTTGATACAGGAGTATCAAGATATACAGTAAGTCTTTTGTTGTATAACTAAAGAATCAGTTTTGAAATTTCCAATCAATATTTATGTTTTCCCATCCAATAAACTTTACCTCTTGTGACTTAAATTTTAACCCTTGGTGTATAGTACAGTAACTCCAATTGTACATAGAGTTACAGTTATATACCCCTGTCTCCTTGTTCCCAATTCCATGGATTGTAGAATGAACTCACCTTGTCTGTGGTTTACCTGCTGCAGTGTTATTCTTTAGTTTTAACTTGCANTTCCATGGATTGTAGAATGAACTCACCTTGTCTGTGGTTTACCTGCTGCAGTGTTATTCTTTAGTTTTAACTTGCAGTGTGTTATTGAGTAGGCTTGTTGATTAAAATATTTGTCTTCATCCAAAATTATATGTTCGAAAAATAAAATAATTGAGTAGCTTGGGTAATAATGCGGAGGAAATTTGAGTAATACACAAGAAAATGTGTTATTTGTTTAACTGATTGTAAAATATATATAAACTTGTTATTTTAAAACCTTACCTCATTGGAGTGGTTGCTTGTAGTTCACACTGTAACATAAATTAACATTTAAAAGTTAACTTTTTCATTGAAAGCCTTTAAGAATTTTATTGATTACGAACAGTTACCCATTTCAGAATCATATTAAATAACTAATAAGGACATAAACGGACAATAGGGATTATAATAAGGTAATGGCCTCTGAAAAAAGTTAAAGTGGTGGTGATAAAGGGCATGCGTTTCAGAAAGAATGCTACTTAAGTAGTTGCATGTGCTACTGAACAAAAGTTACGATAATTTCGTTGGATATTTTCCGCAGGCAGCAATGCATTGATTAATTTGAAGTGTATTTATATTCCCATATTTGCAATAACTTAAATATAATAAAATTTTATTCTCTGGACATTTGAGGTGTTCTCAAAGGCTGACTACAAACAAGCCCACGCAGTAAGTACCCCACTGCTACCACGGCGGGTGAACTACGCAATGCAGTACTCGCCGATGGAGAGGACTATGGAGCGGTATCGCACATCATTCATAATCAGATTACATTTACCTTAAGAATTCCAGCGAAGACACAGGTAATGGTGGTGTGTATGTAGTGAAGGACCACATTTCTGCACCTGTGGTGAATAAGTAAGAAAACTTGTATACGACGATTTTACAAGAGAAGAAATTTACTGTTTGTCACCATCTTGTAAATAACGATAATTCACTACAAAATTGTGATAGGTGGTACATAATAATTACCTTGGTGAACGAAAACAGACATGTTATGATTTGTACGTAAATTCATACCTAGAACATTGTCGTGGCAAGGTGTACTAAATTGTACAGGAACAGAAATAGTGAGCATTCATGTCANAAATTCATACCTAGAACATTGTCGTGGCAAGGTGTACTAAATTGTACAGGAACAGAAATAGTGAGCATTCATGTCAACTATATTTCTATAAACAAAAAAAATAAACAGCAAAATGATATACCTGACTTGCTTTCTTATGCCACAGAATTAAAACCTCTATGGAAGTGCTTATAAGTATGTAAATTGAAATACGCCTGTATTCACAATTCATTCATAACTCATGCATGAGTTTTGACAATAATCAAGTAACTTGAAATACAAACGCATACACAAATGACAATGTTTAGTGGCAAAATAAATAAGACAACGTACTTTTTTTCCCCAATTTTTTGGAGATACCTTATAATTCCCATATGTACGAAATACATAATATCGAATATATGACTGACTAAATTACAAACGAAAGAGAAACATAAATAATTTTACTAGTCCACACACCTAATTTTTCACAAAAACTATACATACTTATTTATTCGCGAATTGTAGAGATTTATAGGCTTATTCCATATTACCATTTTCACAGTCTGCAACAGTACTCTGTTTTGACAGTTCTACTGCTGGACCACACCTAGGTAGCAGTCATTAATTTTAGACATTATAATTGCTAAGGAATTTTCAAATGGTTGCTTCAGAATGTTCTTTAGATTGCATGATAAATGATTATAAATATTTTAGCGATGAAGATGATTACTAGAAGTATTAAAATATGGTAAATTAATATTAGTTAAGCAAATGCAATTTTAGGGAAAAAGTATGTCTCAAAAAAAGGTTCGCTAAATAAAGCAAAATTAATGAAGTCACCGTGTCATAGGTGCAGAATGAAATACACAGATAATATTTCAGAAGAATACCGCTTAGAATATTTAATAATTACTGGGGTGAAGAAAAATCTTCGGACATGAAAATGCAATTTCTGGTTTCAAGTGTTAAATAGAAAGCTGTTCAACGAAAACGACCATAGGATCGTAGTAGATCAATAAATAAAACACTTGAGCATAGTTTGACATCCTGAACAAAATTCTGCATTAAAGAACAAGCACCTTACTTAATTAAGTAACCTGACAAATATAATATTTTTGAAGGGCGGGAAGCCTCACTTTCAGGCGTGTTACTTGTCTTTCCACAGTTGGAGCAAAACAACTTTCATAAATTTGGCAGAGAATAAAAACAAAACTATTGTAGTTACAATAAATTTATTTCTATATTGTGAAATATTAAAACGGGAATATGAATGGTGCAAAATAACGTACTTATTAAAATAGACGTTGAGAAGGGAAGGAAATACGTTAGAAGGGTGGGAGAGGACTCGAAAGGCGCGGGCAGTGGGGAAGTTCCCATCCCACCCCCCGCAGTCGTTTAAATGCCGTGAACTAACGAGCAGTGTGTTTTCTATCTCGAAATTTTCTTTTCGCAGAATCGCTCTTTCGTGGCGGTGCAGCGCGCATTTCGTACGCACTACCAAATTTCTCCTCGGGACCCTGTTCCCGACCGACAATCGATTATGTTGAAGTTGGAGAACTTCAGACGAACGGGAAGTGTTAGTAAAGGAAGATGAGGACGACCAAGGACCTCTCGAACTCCTGAGAACATTGAGATTGTTAGACGTTCTACTGTGCATGCTCTCGGCGAGCAAAAATGCTACTGCCCTTGGCCTGTCAAATCGTTTTGTTTGTTGCAGTCTTCATGAAGAACTCCAACGCCGTCAGTAAAAGATGTTCGTCGTTCAGGAACTTCAACAACGGGATTGGATTTAACAGCGTAGCGGGATATCAACAGTTGCTTGAAACAGTGCCTCACGATACCGTAGTATTTTGTTAGTGATGAAGCGTATTTCCACATTTCTGGTTGTGTAAACAAGCAGAACGTGCAATTATGGAGCGGGGTCAAAACATCGGAGAACCATGAACGACCCCTTCACAGTGATCGAGTCACAGTGTGATGCGCAGTGTCGAGAGTCGGGATAACTGGCCCTTACTTTTGAGGAAGACACCGCGCGGTTGCCGTGACTTATGAGCGTTATGTCATCATGATCCAAGAATATTTTGCACCAGAAATTCTGGATTTGAGCACTGGACTTATCTTGTTCGAGCAGGTTAGGGTCACATCACACACAGCTCGAAATTCAATAGCGGTTTTGAGGGAGATGTTCCCGGCCGATCAGTCAGCCTGAGAGGCGACATTTCGTGGCCCGTGCGCTTGCCACATTTAACCCCATGCGGATATTTCAGGTGGGTATATCTAAAGTATTTAAACTCATGTAAGTACTCTAGGCACCCGAAAGGATGCAATCCGCTTGGAAGTTGCCCGGTTGCCGCACAAAATACATGAAAGAGTCATGCGAAACGCGAGAATCCGTCTGCAGCAGTGTACAAACACTAATGAACACCATTTGCTTGATACTCTTTTTTAAACTAAGGTTATTAAAACTAAGATAATTGTTCACTCACGTTTTTATTTAATAACCAAGAAATTAAATGATTGGGACTTAAATAGCGTTGTTTAAGTTACCTTCGATGTCAGGGACCCATCCTGTATGTCAACTTCGTTAGCGGGCCTGAGAGAGCATGTATTTTGCCATCACGATTGTTATCTGAGTGTCGTACTCGACCTTACTTTTTATCGTCGGTGGGAATGATGTGTTGGGACCAAAGAAGTCGCTTTTCACTTTACCGCTACGACTTTGAAGGGTTCCTTGGCCTCGAGAAAAAAACTGCTTGTTTTTCATGTTAATGTATGTATATGAAGGAGTGTTCCTGGGAGCAGTATAAAAATAAAAAATCTTTCCTTCGCTCTTGGAGTTTCCTGTGTGGGCAGCGTTCCAAATCGTTACTCTGTGAGTAAACTTTTCTCTTTGACTGTTCTAAAACTCTTTACTTGCTCTTGGCGGAGTCCCAAAACTGCAGAGTAACGACTCAGGGCATTCTGAATGAGTAAAAATTTCACACGCACTATTTCTACGAGTAACGAAATGTTAAAAGAAAATGGCAAAAAAGTTTAGTGGAACTAAACAAATAGAAATGAAATGTGGACATTATTTTTACAGACAGAAACGAAAAAATTACAAATTATGAGTGATAAACTTGGTGTTTCTACTAAAGGTTAACTTTTATAAATGTTAAGTTTTAAAACGTAATGTTTACGATTCATTCATGGAAGGTGAAGCTTTGTTTTTCTTTATGCCTTATATTTTGGAAAAAAAAAAAAAATTGGAGAAGGGGACAAACATATTTTGGAATTGACATTGGTTGCTTAATCAGTACATATTTGTTAACACAGAATGCTATTTACATCATGCCCAATTTTGCTTTCTCCGCTGTTGATCTCTTTTATTCTACTCTCGGAATAACATTTTGGAACGCCGCCATGTTAGTTGTTTAAGTCATCGCGGATCTCACAGTGTCTCTTCCGTCATCTGATAACGTAGCCTTCACCGACGTGTTGTTGTACATTTCCCCTTACGGTGGCAATTGGGCGTCGTGGCAAGTTTCTGCCGAAACGGCGTTATTCAACAAAGGGTACGAACATCCTATGGCATACGAAGAGTTCCTGCTTTTGCAGGGATTCATGGTTGTCCGTGTAAGGAATGCAGTGGCACGGATCGTTCATCACCAACAGCAACGTCAATGTAAACAGCAGCAACAATATCAACACCACCAAAAATAGCAAAACTATCGCCAACCTCAACAGGCCTTAGCACCATCATCAATACCAGCAGCAGCAACACCCGCGTCATAGTCATCTGTCCATCAGCCTACTCCGACACCAAATCCTTCGACGAATTGGATCGGGGGTTCCTCTTCATCGTCGTCAATACCCTCCGACTAAATAGCACCGCCAAAATCTCAGGTAAGGCACGTGAAATCGCCTCATATCCATATGTTGGGGAGGAGTGAGGAGAGTGAGGTAGAGATGCGAGCATTGCCTTCTGGCTCCTCATCAGCACGTACCTTCACCCCAGTACAACATTCTCATAACCGCAGTCATATGCCTCACTACAGCAATATTTTGTCCTCTGCTCTCCCTGAACCTATAATTTTCTAAGCACATCCTTCTATATTACCTCCTCCCAAACTTCCTGCTCGGCGAAGAACGTGGATTAGGAGTCTGTAGTTTCAGGCGTCTGTTGAAGGAGCCAAGGCGGTTTCGTGAGGTAAGGAAGATTCGATACAGATCCAATACCATTCTACGCGAATTCAATTTGAATCCAGTTTTTTTCTACATCATCAANTCAGGCGTCTGTTGAAGGAGCCAAGGCGGTTTCGTGAGGTAAGGAAGATTCGATACAGATCCAATACCATTCTACGCGAATTCAATTTGAATCCAGTTTTTTTCTACATCATCAACATCATCGTTATCAACTAAAAATTTTGCGGTTCGACTTATATATAAGTAGGATTTGCAAATATTACTTCAACATAGTGAACCTACAGAGTTCTCACAATATTTTAATAATATAAATTTAACACAATAATAAGTTTTTTCTTAAGATACATACACAAACAATATTCAAATTAATTTGTGTACATGTGTTCAAAGAAAACTACTCAGTTTTAAGGTTTTNAAGATACATACACAAACAATATTCAAATTAATTTGTGTACATGTGTTCAAAGAAAACTACTCAGTTTTAAGGTTTTTGCCATTACATTTAAGTGGTTTACAGTATATTGCATACATTGTTCTAAATAGCCTCGAATATGTTATGGCGATTCCATATACATTTCACTTTCAAATGGTGGTTCTCCCACCACAAATAAAATAAAAATTCCTCAGTTTTCACAAATATGAAGAGGCAGACGAGGCACTCGTATACGAGAGGTATTTTACGTGCTGCAAAGTGGAGGTACAATTGGTTTTCTTTGTCAAGAAATTAAAGAGTCTTGTTCCTTCCAAAAACAAGTATTATAATGCATGTTTCCACACACAACAAACCGCATGGATAAAACACTTGCAAAAATTCCTCACGTAACTCTACTGAAGACAGAAAAGAATATTTCTTTGTCTCGTCACCCGAAGATTACAATGAGGAGATGAGCAGCGGTGGCAGCTGTATGGGGTTGGATACAGCAGGAACCAGGATATCGTCACAGGCATCCTGTCTTGATAGCCTTGAAAAGCTTGTGCCACAGCAGGGGTCTTCTTTCCAAAGGCACGTGGTTCCAGACGTAATACGGCACAAACACAAACCGGTTTTTCACACAAACAGTTTGAAAACTCACACTGGTTCTGAAGTTAAAGCTGTGCAGAGTAGTCATGCACTCGCTTTNTTTTTCACACAAACAGTTTGAAAACTCACACTGGTTCTGAAGTTAAAGCTGTGCAGAGTAGTCATGCACTCGCTTTTAATACTCCAATGAAAAAATATTTTGTCAACGGGGGCAGTCTGCTGACACAATGTTACTTATTGAAACATTAACACNAAATACTCCAATGAAAAAATATTTTGTCAACGGGGGCAGTCTGCTGACACAATGTTACTTATTGAAACATTAACACATTTATAAAGATATTAAATATGCAACAGATCTTATACTTTTCATAGATACACTAACGTTTGTGAAATATGCAACACCAAGAAGGACATGTCATGGAAATGAAATTAATTCCACAGATTATGTACATTACGATACAATATTGATTAGGATTACTGAAATGTACATGATCTCTGTCCTTGAGAATTCAATATGGTGTGAAGCCCCGACATGCTGCAATCGGAACCCCTAAACGACATGGCATGCAATCAAAGAGGACCTGGATAATACGTTCCTAGAAAATATCCCTCCACGCGGATTGTATGCGCGTCCACAAAGTATCAACAGTGGTTGCTGGAGGACCCATGACGAACAAGCCGCTGATCAACCATATCCCAGACATGTTCAATGAGCGACATGCCAGGCGAAAGTGCAGGCCAAGGAAGCAGTGGTACCCGTCGTTCATTGAAGAAAGCTGGCACATACCTTGCCACATGCTGCCGCGCATTGTCCTGCTGAAATACGGCATGCGGATTTGCCTGAAGGAGAGGCAGTACCTCGGACTCTAAAATCTCCCTGATATAGCAGTTGCTGTTTATATTACCCTCAATAAGTAGGAGTAGATATCGCATGTTGTATCCAATTGTGCTTCAAGCCATCACACTTCGCGTTTATCTGTTATGCAACTCCACAATGCAGGCTGCCAGATTGCAGTAACGGCGGTAGCATCTAACAAGTATGNCACAATGCAGGCTGCCAGATTGCAGTAACGGCGGTAGCATCTAACAAGTATGTGGCCATCACCGTAGGACAGATTGAAGCAGGACGCTTCCGAAAACACTACATTTTACCACTCAGCACGCCAGCGACGGCGTCCACGTGCCCATTGCAGTTTGAGTCGTTTGTGGTTTCTGGAAAATGCAAGCCGACGCAATTACCAGTCCAGGTCGTAGCAGACTGTGTCAAACCGTCGACGCAGACATGTGCACACCCGTTGCAGTGCTTTAGTGTCGACCCAACACTTTGGAAGAAGCTGTACATTCCGATACGTCCATGCGGACAAGATGGCGGTCTTCCCGTTTTATGGTCACATGGAGTGGTCCAGAACCCGCTCGTCTCTGCGTACGACCTTCTTCTATCCACAGGTTCCACACACGCATCTTTGTCGTAGCAGCATGCCTTGTACGAGCCGAAATGTCACGGTTTGACAAACCTGTTTTCCGGAGACAGATCATTCTGTCCCGTTTGAACTCACTCACATGCCGATATGGCCACCTTTGAAGTCAACGAGGCATACTGGACCTTAAACACACTNGTGGCCATCACCGTAGGACAGATTGAAGCAGGACGCTTCCGAAAACACTACATTTTACCACTCAGCACGCCAGCGATGGCGTCCACGTGCCCATTGCAGTTTGAGTCGTTTGTGGTTTCTGGAAAATGCAAGCCGACGCAATTACCAGTCCAGGTCGTAGCAGACTGTGTCAAACCGTCGACGCAGACATGTGCACACCCGTTGCTGTGCTTTAGTGTCGACCCAACACTTTGGAAGAAGCTGTACATTCCGATACGTCCATGCGGACAAGATGGCGGTCATCCCGTTTTATGGTCACATGGAGTGGTCCAGAACCCGCTCGTCTCTGCGTACGACCTTCTTCTATCCACAGGTTCCACACACGCATCTTTGTCGTAGCAGCATGCCTTGTACGAAACGAAATGTCACGGTTTGACAAACCTGTTTTCCGGAGACAGATCTTTCTTTCCCGTTTGAACTCACTCACATGCCGATATGGCCACCTTTGAAGTCAACGAGGCATACTGGACCTTAAACACACTNGTCCCGTTTGAACTCACTCACATGCCGATATGGCCACCTTTGAAGTCAACGAGGCATACTGGACCTTAAACACACTTCGTTTGATGGTTCTTCACTGACTGAGCTTAGCATAACACTGACCTTTCCAGTCACACACGAGAGGGCGCTGCTGGATCTACGTGTATATCGTCTCTCTGCAATCGTAAACACTTATTGTTGGCACAATGTTCTACATATCCACCGAGATTGGATTTATTCGGATCATTCTTTCTGGGAGTTGGCAATTTTCACAAGCAACTAGTAGTGTATTTTTAACATGGTTTTGGGGATTAAATCAAAACATATTAGTGACTGAGGTTCGGTGTGTGAACAGCTTCCGAGGTGTGATGACATGTAGTTATGTAGAATATATAAATATATGTATGATAGACAGATGCAGACCACGCTCATATCTTTCAAGATGAGAGCTGAATGTACAACTGTAATAAGCAGCAAAATTTTGCAATTGGCAGTTTTTTTGGCATNATATCTTTCAAGATGAGAGCTGAATGTACAACTGTAATAAGCAGCAAAATTTTGCAATTGGCAGTTTTTTTGGCATGAAAACAGTTTGAAGTATTTCTGTGATACAAGTATTCTCCAGCGTAAAATTTGAGGGGTTTGTTGCGTTTTGCTACNAAAAACAGTTTGAAGTATTTCTGTGATACAAGTATTCTCCAGCGTAAAATTTGAGGGGTTTGTTGCGTTTTGCTACTGAGTGTGCAAATAAGTTAGTGAATATTTTAATAGTGGTATGGTATTACAAAATTGTTTTAAAATAATTTAATAAGATAACGTAATAATAAAAATGAAAAAACAAAAACCCATATTCAGGCTGTTAAAAAAACCAAAACTCATAATCAGGTTGTTCTCGCCTTAAATAGAATGAATGGGGAAAGCCGGAATCCTTACTAAAACAGCTGATATTCCTGTGGGTGAATTACAAGTTGTCCCCTGGCGTCGCGAAGGATTAAGTGAGGGACATGGATGAAGACGAAGAGTGAAGCACCAGCAGAAAGAGAACAAATATTACAACTTTATAAATGTAAACATCAGGTTAGTGTCTGCTTCTCTGTAAATAAGATAATACCGCAAACTCTGCAACTGCAAAGTGATTGTTCAAGTACGTATGGAACATCCCGCAGAAAATAAGGTAAGTCCTATTAACAAACCTGATACGAAATATGGCTGTTCAAGACAACGAGTACTATGATGGTTGCCGTAGCAACTGGTGTAACAGTTGCAATGGCGGATCTTCAAACTATTACCAAATATAATACTATGAAATATGGGCATAATAAGCCAAGCATTTACCCTTATCCTATAGATAAGTTAAATATGGCTTCTGCAATATGTTTTATAGGTTTTTATTAATCACTTTGACACTTTACAAAACTGATTACAAATTGAACATTGGAGACAGATTCATGCTGCCAACGACAAAATTGCTTTCTTCCACAGAAACTGGTAGTAGTGGAACACCAAGTGAACTGTAAAAATAAACTAGGATTAGTGACAGAGCGTAGGGGAAAAAATACCCAAAACCCGCAAAAATGACATTCGAAAAAAGAAGCAACAAATAAGGGATAAAAAGAAAACCAGCAGGAATACCAACAGCCAAAGGCAGAAGCAAAGGGGAATAAAAACCCTATGGTAACAGAAAATGGCAAGGAACGGCCAGTAACATTATGGGAGAATAAAATAAATGTAATGTGACATGGAAATTAATGAAAAAAGGAAGGTAAACCAGAATACTAACAGGAAATGTTAACTTTGTAGACTGCGGGCAAAGGCACCCATAAAGACATAGGTCTAATAAAAGTGTACGGAAATGATATAAAGAGGAAGAACCGTTTAGATAACGTATTTGTTGTACCCTGCGGGGCTGTGACGCCCGCACAGCGATAGGTGTATATGTGAAGTTAAAAATTAACATAATAGAACAGAAATTAAGCAAAGGAAGAACAATAGAGGAATTATAAAATTATATATTTGGAAGTAATTACGGAACTAACAGGAAATAAGAATAAATAAAAACTGGAGGGAAAGCTAAAGAAATCAGCCAAATCTGGGACAAGCTTAGAACACAGTAATAGTCCAAACCTGGACAGAAATACACCCAATAACGGGTGTAACAAATCACAGCCACGCTAAGAAGACATTACGATATCAATATACAATAGCGGAAATCAGTACATTGCACGTGAGGCGACATTCAAGCGTCAATCACGTACGTAAAGCGCAAAAGAAAAACACTATACTTAAACAAATGAATGCAGGGGAGGTGTCAGAGAACAGCCAACCTGCAATCAAGCGGGGACGGAGAGAAACTGCCGCAGGAGAAGATACCTGAAACCGTGAAAAAGACCCTATGGCGATGAAGATATTATGCTTAGATGAAAAAATGGAGAGCCAGTAAAAATAAAGCCAAAAGAAAATGGTGTTACTCATAATACGTAGAACAATTACAATATATAGATAGANATAAGCAAACGGTGTTACTCATAATACGTAGAACAATTACAATATATAGATAGAAACAATAGTAAACATCAAGTGAAAATTAAAAATGTAATTAGGAGTTAACATCCTAATGGAAATTTAAAGGAGAATATACATAAGAAAATTATTTACAAGTAGTATATATAAACGCCACCTGAGGCAGTGCGAGTCACATAAAGCGGAAGTAATGATTATAAAAACAACAGTAGTAAACNAAAAGAAAATGGTGTTACTCATAATACGTAGAACAATTACAATATATAGATAGAAACAATAGTAAACATCAAGTGAAAATTAAAAATGTAATTAGGAGTTAACATCCTAATGGAAATTTAAAGGAGAATATACATAAGAAAATTATTTACAAGTAGTATATATATAAACGCCACCTGAGGCAGTGCGAGTCACATAAAGCGGAAGTAATGATTATAAAAACAACAGTAGTAAACAGCAAGTGAAAGTTACAAACATAACCGGTAGTTAACACCCAAAAAAACAGGGGCATTGAGATAAAAATAGAGTATACAACATGAAACATATATATATACTTCAATAATATATATTGAGAACGCCACATTGCGCAGCGCCACGCATGCATCGCGGGAAAGAACTATAATTAGAAATTACAGATGTAAACAACAAAGAGAAATACAAGTGTGTTATGAATTATTTTGCAACCTTGAACTTTAAGAACTGCCCAAATTTCTCTGCTCCACGTCCCTCTTTAGCAACTTTATATAAATAAATTCTCGGCAAACGTAGGGGTCTCTGCTGCCAATCGTGCCACTAACACTAATATCATTAGCAGGCTGTGGCTCTTCGTCTGGCCATCTTGTTGTAGGTGCCTTAGTCCATGGCTTCATATATAAACGGTCAAGACATACGAAAATCTTTTTCAGCACCCGATAATAAGCGTCCGTCACTGGTCATAGGTGAGCAGTCGGGAAAGCTACTTGTTACGTGGTTACAGTATTCTAAGAATGCAGTCTGCCACAGAGGTCTGACCATGGTCCTACGAGCACACAATACGTTGTTGACTAGACATCTAACGTTCACCACGCTTGACTTACGAGCGTCGTGCCCCGGATCTCGGATGGCCTTACGTCTGCTTTATGGAGGACTGATCGTGAATCAATAACTGGCTGTNAGCGGACTGTAATAACTGGCTGTGCCGGATTTATATTTCACACTCATTTATTTCCAAGTTACCTTCCTCTCTGCGGTGTGCTTCACGCATGACTGAGTCAAGTTGTGCGAAGTTTTGGTTGTTACTATTTGCTACCTCAACGAACGCATGCCCTTGTTTACTTCCACTGTCTGATGTAGATGAAAGCACTGTGTTAGGAGTGACTTTCACGAACTTCAGGCCATCAAACACCAACATATCCGGAACTATATAACAGTTAAGACCAAAGAAACAGAAGTTCATCGAACATTTGTCATCACTCGTGTTTTATTGTACATGACAAATTAAACGACATTTCTTAATTCTCAAAACCACTCTGAACTCACACACGAGCTGCAAAATCTACTGCGACTAGTACACAAGGCACATCACTTTTATTTCTTATGTACACACCATAGATTTCAAGCAAATTATTAATTTTTCAGCTCTGAACCTATTCATACGATAGAATTTGCTATAATCCTAGATTTCATAGCTTTTAAAAAAATCTATGCAGCATGTGAGCTTTTTCTCTTACAAATAATTTTGAAAACAGTGGTTAACTTTCCAGGCTCCCAAAAGTAAAATAAATTATAAATACAAAATTTTTAAAGCGAAACATTTTGAAGATAAATAAATATCAGGAAATTGCTTAAAGTGTAAATTCCCTTGTAGCTTCGTGATTTTTAGTTTTTAAGTTAAAATAATTTCGAATAAACCTTTTTTGAAAGTTTTCGGTTTCCACATTTGGCCCAAGTATTGAGCAACATTAACGCATTCGGAACACCACCAATATATTGAAAGTGTCGAAGCCAAACTCAATTTCATTTTACTTACAATTTTGTAATGTCACACGCGATGGTTCCCGGGGGACCGGAAATGATGTTGAGAAATGTAACATCGTAGCGTATGACATAATTCCGCAATTTTTATGCTTTAATATATTTTACTGTTACTGTTTTATCAGTGTACCATAACCTAACTTCAATACAAGTTAATTTCCTACCTTAATTTTTATTTTTCCAATTATTGATAAATTATATATGGTGTTATGTAGACGTCGAGGATGGATACTAAATTTACAAACCTTAAATTTCATTCCCCATTTCAATGAATGCGAATTTTTCCTCTGACAAGATAGTTTCATGTTGGAACTTCATGCAAAATTAAGTTAAAAGAAAAGGACGATTATGATCTATCATCTTTCAGTGCAAAATCTCTTCAAAAATTCAATTTTTGTAGTGATCAGAACTAATTATCGCACCAAAATCCATTCATGAGGTTACAAACGTTTTTTTCTTCTAAGAGAATATCTGGGTTTCAGATAACTTAAAACCAGAAAGATTATATCTGCATGAGAAATTATTCCAATGAAATATTACACGAAACGAAATAAATTAAAAAATTTTAAATGTTGAAAGTCAAATTAAATGCCTGTGGGTAAATCCATGATAAGTATAAATTTAGTAATGTGGCGAGAGAAACAGCGCACACTGAACAGCATTTAAATCTTCTGGTAAACCGAACACTCTCCTAAATTTACGAACGCACTATAAACCAAAGTTCCATGGTCAATTTAGTAGCATGTTTCAAGTCAGCCATCATGAAAGTTTTCGAAAATAATTTATTTTATTTCTCTTAATTTCCCTTCAGTTAACTGCAGAAGGACTGGCGCTTAACGTGCCACGCTTGCTAGAAGCCGAAATGCGAAAGGCCAATTGCGTCCACGCACGATACGATTAATTCAGACACAGATGAACTATGCGAGTTGAGTTGAAAGAGTTGGAGCGCTTTAAGAATCCATACATATAATACTCATGATGGTGACGTGAGACTTAAACGCGACGGAATGAAATGGTGGTTGAAGCGGGAGTACCAGAGGAAACCCACCGGCCAACAGTCACATACACCACATTTCCCGCATGGAAAATATAATGTGCCCCTCTACCCCACCCCAGAAGTTTTAAACCCAGATCACATTCTATTTGTGGGATGCCAGTCACTCAGCGACCTCAGAGACAATAGCTACACAGACTTCCCAATTTCGGAGAGCTTGACGTTGTAGCTGCACCATGAGAGAACGTTACATGATTATTGCTATCACATAAACAGCTAATGACACCTGTGCAGTTCCCGCCATACATATGTCACCTTTAAATGCGACGATGATAATACTTATTAAACCACACGAACTTGATGTCATTTGGCCAACAAATACAACATAGGGCTACCCATACGTATTTTTCTTACGGCTCGGGGAGTCACATATCTCTTGGATATGGAGACGATTAAAGCATTTGTTAGAACTAATCCTTCACTATGTGAGATTGCTTAAGATAATGAACACTTATTCGAAAGGAGGATGTGAGAATAAAATGAGTTATAACAATAACTCAAACTTAAACTTATCATTTTTAAAAGCCCTCATCAGGGCGCAACAACTAATTGAGGCGAGAGAAAAAACGCAATGAGTTTTATACCAAACTGCAGGAAAATTTCCCAGGTATTATGCGATTCAAAACATTGAACGATCTTGCTCTCACTATAAGTCGTGCACATTCTATTAACTGTGGCATATCACTGTTTGTTTACACGCAGTCAGAAGATCTGTCTCTATTGCTCACACATACCCTAATTTGCATGTCACTACTGCACGCTCTTACTAAAGGAAACGTTCCTAATAATTTTGCAGGCGAAAATCGGGAGACATAATGAAACATGCAGTGCCAAAGCGTTTATCGTCAGTGGTGTACAATCCGCTGGTTTTGGTTAAAATTTTTGGCATCGTGAGAAAACATAGAAAAAATATATATAAATAAAAACAAGTGCTTAAAAAATACCAATCAATATTACTTTAAANATCGTGAGAAAACATAGAAAAAATATATATAAATAAAAACAAGTGCTTAAAAAATACCAATCAATATTACTTTAAACATATGTAATTTCACATAATTTTGATTTACTTATACAAGTGAATATTAATGTAAAAAAATACTAATGCCGTTGCCGAAAGATAATATTTCATGCAAGAAAATTTACGAAAAAAAGGGGGTTGCGTGTGATTATGTACGCGCGATATAAGTTATACTTCTTTGGCGTGACTAAAATGACATTTTCGTACATAATCTAAAATATTTTAAAACACTTAAAAAAANATCGTGAGAAAACATAGAAAAAATATATATAAATAAAAACAAGTGCTTAAAAAATACCAATCAATATTACTTTAAAAATATGTAATTTCACATAATTTTGATTTACTTATACAAGTGAATATTAATGTAAAAAAATACTAATGCCGTTGCCGAAAGATAATATTTCATGCAAGAAAATTTACGAAAAAAAGGGGGTTGTGTGTGATTATGTACGCGCGATATAAGTTATACTTCTTTGGCGTGACTAAAATAACATTTTCGTACATAATCTAAAATATTTTAAAACACTTAAAAAAAATTTTATATACAATTTTGCAACAAAAAAATNTAAGTTATACTTCTTTGGCGTGACTAAAATGACATTTTCGTACATAATCTAAAATATTTTAAAACACTTAAAAAAATTTTTATATACAATTTTGCAACAAAAAAATTTTTCACGGCACAGACGATATGTGCATAACCTCAAATTCTTGTGTANTTTTTATATACAATTTTGCAACAAAAAAATTTTTCACGGCACAGACGATATGTGCATAACCTCAAATTCTTGTGTAACTTGCGTTAGCATATAGCTAGACGATACGCGCAAGCACGTAGGGTCATACCCCTACCACGTTCACTGTCAAATTTCGTTACACTGTGCGCACACAACTTCCGTTGCACACTATGCTTTTACCCTCTGCGGGCCAATAGAAGTATTACTTCAAAAACCTTAAAGTAACAAACCCGCGTATCCGTTATATTGTTAGAAGAAACAACAGCAAAATATCAGGCACGACCGATTAAATTAAATTCCCCTGAGTGAACTCCCCTACGAAAACTGCCATAATTCCTGGCGATAATTTATAATCGTTGCCTTGAATATCAGGTTTCAACTTTGAAAGAAATTACATGAGTCAGTCAGATAACACAGGTTTCCACAAGACGCCAGTACCGCAAAGGAAACTGTATAAATATTGTTTAGATGTTAGGAGTGTAACATGACAGCAAACTATTTTTAAAAATTTCGGTAACATTTAAAATTGTATTATTCACTGAAGCTATTGAGGATCTAAGACTGATGAGTGAGAGACTGGGAAAGATTAATTAAGGAATTGGAACAATTAATGTTTATAGTCCCAGTGCAATACTCTGCGAACTAACTCAAGGATCTCCCGAATGCGATATGTTGTTCAGCATCTGCGGTAAAAAGAATAATGATTGTCGTGTTCAGCGACCGGCGTAGCTATACCAATTATATTATATTCACAACACAATGGAAATGTCCGCCATTAGGTGGGATATTCAAATATCCCAGTTACATCCCCTTCACTAAAATTGCTACATCACTGCATGATACATGCAGAGATTTATGCAGAATCTTCCTCGCCGTACTTGAAGACTACACACAACGCACAATCCATTTACCAGCAAACTACTTTTAACGCGCCTTGTTACTTTTTATAATTCGTTGGTTACAATTTTTTTTTCAGACGTCATTAAAAAATAATATACTAATTTCATCACAGAAGCGTGGGTGTATTCAATCAGGTCACATGCCATTTACCGGTTTGCAATCTTAAATCCAATATGTTCGAAATAGATGACCAATTTTATAACTGGAATAAAGCACCAAATATGTAAAGGAACATAAATATTTTAATTAAAAATACCATGTAAACCAATATATGTAATAATATTCCAATAACCACAGCCTTTTGAAATTCATTATTTGCATTGACATAATTAAGATATGGGGAAAACAGTTTTGATAAACAAAATTAGAAGCATAAAGTAAACCTTTTGGTTGGTTAGTATTATAATTAATTCAATGGCACCAGGAAACGGTTGCTCAGTTATCGTTATATTCAAAGGAATATTTAATTTATTGATCTCTTAACTATTTACNTGGCACCAGGAAACGGTTGCTCAGTTATCGTTATATTCAAAGGAATATTTAATTTATTGATCTCTTAACTATTTACCATACCGCAGAAGGGTCACAGAAAGGATAAATATCTGTTTACATTTTTATCATGTCACATATACTCCTTTGTCTGTACATTTATCGGATCTCTCGCACATCGCAAATGTGGTCCGTGTTCGGACTTTACTGGCCTGTCACAGGTCACTCGTGGCCCCTAAGGATGAACTTTGGGCATACATCGAAGCAACATGGGCGGAGAAACATCAGACGAACATCCAAAGCCTTTCCCCCAAAAAAAAATCTGATTTTGGTAGCTCATATCTTTCTTGGTGTTACAAATTAAATGACCAGCAGGGTGAAATTGTGACTTCATTCTGTTTGTTTATCTCGAGTAGGTTTTATCGAAGAGGAAAACTGCAGTTTGATAGTTGGTGAATAAATAAATTAATATATTTCGCCAGNACTCGAGTAGGTTTTATCGAAGAGGAAAACTGCAGTTTGATAGTTGGTGAATAAATAAATTAATATATTTCGCCAGCCACCCACGTATGTAGTGTGTCATGTAAAATATTTATTATTGCTTAAAATATGTATTAAACAAAGGATTACAAAAATAAGATTCTTGTGTTATTATAAACAGGGGAACATGCTCGTCATTCATGATACAGAGTTCTCGGAGTGAAGNCAAAAATAAGATTCTTGTGTTATTATAAACAGGGGAACATGCTCGTCATTCATGATACAGAGTTCTCGGAGTGAAGGTAGAGAGCGAATTAGTTATTTGATGGCGATAGTAACTAATTACCTTGTATAGGTATATAATTTGGATCCTTCTGCNTGGCACCAGGAAACGGTTGCTCAGTTATCGTTATATTCAAAGGAATATTTAATTTATTGATCTCTTAACTATTTACAATACCGCAGAAGGGTCACAGAAAGGATAAATATCTGTTANATTTAATTTATTGATCTCTTAACTATTTACAATACCGCAGAAGGGTCACAGAAAGGATAAATATCTGTTAACATTTTTATCATGTCACATATACTCCTTTGTCTGTACATTTATCGGATCTCTCGCACATCGCAAATGTGGTCCGTGTTCGGACTTTACTGGCCTGTCACAGGTCACTCGTGGCCCCTAAGGATGAACTTTGGGCATACATCGAAGCAACATGGGCGGAGAAACATCAGACGAACATCCAAAGCCTTTCCCCCAAAAAAAATCTGATATTGGTAGCTCATATCTTTGTTGGTGTTACAAATTAAATGACTAGCAGTGTGAAATTGTGACTTCATTCTGTTTGTTTAACTCGAGTAGGTTTTATCGAAGAGGAAAACTGCAGTTTGATAGTTGGTGAATAAATAAATTAATATATTTCGCCAGCCACCCACGTATGTAGTGTGTCATGTAAAATATTTATTATTGCTTAAAATATGTATTAAACAAAGGATTACAAAAATAAGATTCTTGTGTTATTATAAACAGGGGAACATGCTCGTCATTCATGATACAGAGTTCTCGGAGTGAAGGTAGAGAGCGAATTAGTTATTTGATGGCGATAGTAACTAATTACCTTGTATAGGTATATAATTTGGATCCTTCTGCCAGGAAATGTGCAAGCCCACCCAGCGTATAGGTAAGTGCCGAATATGGTTTAATTTCTTGACTCTGCTTGAAAGATGTTCACGGGTAAGTTTTGGAATGAAACTCGTTTTAGTGCAGTGGGGTTAACTCGGAGTGCTCTAGCAACCGCTTTGTCCACTTCTCACTGTCGAGGTAGCTCCGGGCTCCCATCAATTAGTCAGACTGCCAGCAAGTTACAGGTATGTGAGCACACAACCAGCTACAAATATCTCTATCATATCTCGATCATCTGTATTATACTACAGGTAACCAGGGCCACCTACGGAGGAAGGAAGAATATAGGACAATTGGCGCCAAGCCCTCGAATACGAAAGGTTCCTCCAAATCTTTAGAATTTGAAAGATTTTCCATTTACTCTCACTGCCGTAAAACGATGCTTAATATACAAATTAAATAATGTGCACACTTAATAACAATATTATGCAAAGCATTAGAGAGTATAATAAAAACATCGGGAGTTTGTTTATACCAGGAAACTCACTGGATCGGCTTGGTCCAGTATTGGGCGGAATAATAACTACATTTCATCTCAAAATCCACTGGTTAGCACGTTACGTACAGGATATCTGAGTGCCATCACTAAATTATGAAAGGTAGTGGATATGGGGCGATGGCTGTCTTCGCTATATTAATGTCTTACTTTCCCGTCACAGAATTATCTTTCATAACGCAAATGGAAAAAATTTGGAACCATCATTAACGAGTTATTAGTAGTGTGTATAATATATATATATATACACATAAACATATATATATATATATACACATACATACACATACACAGACCTTCGCGATCGTTTCATGAGGACAACATACGACATTTCTTAGAAAATATCAATGTTTATTAGCTTGACAGCAAACAGTGAACCTGTTTCCATCGATAACGTAAAATACGAAACGTAAATCAAATTCGAAGTACGTAATATGGTAATATTGTTACATTAAACATTTGTTTTGTAATTTTTAGATACATGTGTAGATTAGCATACAATTAGAAATATTATGTAACTGAAGTATCCCTCCAATTACCCTCTTATGTATTGAAACTTAGTTGAAATGTAAGTTTAAATAATTAATTTAATAACATACGATACCATCCTATCACTATCCTTGCACCGCGACGTCACGTATCACTCATTGTGTAATAGTATTTCATCACTGCTTTTACATTGTTATGAATTCAGATATATTTCATTTCACAGGAATTTTAGTTTTGTGTACACACATAAACAAAACAATCAACGCACTGGGCTGAGAGCACATAGGTTTTTCCTGGTTCAATACAAATGCATTTCAATTTGCTTCTATTGTAATTATTACTACATTATTTTTTTATTTTCAATCCTTACAAATAATTTATTGTAGTGAAAGATTCACGCATCATAGTGTTAGTGTTAGGGACTCACAATAACAAGAAAGGCTGACGAATTCACGTCGTGGAGGACCCTTTGCACACCCAGCGGTATTAAGGTTCAAGGCACGCTCGACCACAGCAAACACACAGCACAGCGTTTGTTTGACCCACCCGAGGAATGGACGAAAGCCAGTTCCTTATGCGTAGCTTCTCCGTATACTGTCATTCCTTTGAAAAAATATCCCTACCTTAGCGAAGAGGACTTCAACACGATCCATATTTCTACATCCACAATATGAACACCGCAACTCCCAATCATCTACATAATCCACACGGACTCCAGGGCGATATGAAGGCATCTCACTAGTGAACATTGGGGGAGATGTTACGAGTTGTGGTCACGCCCTTAGCTGAGAGGCCTGCCTGATCACATCTTCACTTATTTATCCAGGACACGGGCCGTGATCGCTAAAATTAGTTATGAAATCGCCAACCACAGAAATCCCCTCCATCAATCAGTAGATATAGGAAAGCCGATATAGGACAACGCAGCCGATTTAGGACAGTGTAGTCCGTGGGTGGTGTCTTTTGTCGTCGGGCCGTTGGAACGAGAAGACCACTGAAGATGGCTGTGTCCGGCCGTCGACTTGCACCATCTTAATCAAGCTCCGGAGTCATGAACAATGTGGGGAATTTCCAATTAGNTCGGAATCATGAACAAGGTGGGGACTCTCCAATTAGGCTTAACTCAGAACGTGGCTGGTTAAATATTTATATAATAATATCATTTAATATTTCAGTATATTTGTATAGCTCCCCCGTTTATTTTCAATCATATTTATATTGAAATAATACTTTACAACTTTAATGTTAAATAAACCTCTTTTATACTTTTATATAGTTTTTATTAAATAACTCTTATCAATAACTGGTTAAGCCCATATATCTCTGTTTAAAGATAAATATCAACGAAATGTCAAAATCATAACATGGTGTTTTACTGATCAGGCCTACGATTTTAATTGACATTCGTTTTATATTATTTTAATTGTTTTGGCACATGAATGACATGAACGGAACAGTCCTAAGCTTGAAACACGATTGAGGCTTGGATGTATTTGTTTGCTGTAAGTTTTCTCAAAACAATCGAAAGTGATCAAACACCGACTTATAAACGTATGAACTTAAATTACACAAAACAAATTCGGAATAACTGAAGCACTAAAGAATCACGATCGTATCTGCATGGATTGCATGAAACAACATGAAATTATATTATAGCAGATGTTATTTAATGTGGCCCTAAATTGGTACCTGATATCGCCTGCTCTGGTGTAACTGCGCGTCACTTGACGTCGCTGATATAGAGTGTATGTTCCAGAGGCCTAGAGAGGACAACAACAGGTCAGACTACCATCACCACAGTCACCACGACTGTCACCCTCAAACTCGTGGGTGAGTCTGACTCACTTGTTTGGAGCTCTTAAGTAGCTTCTAATAAAGCTCTATACACTACTGTATAATGTAAATAGTAGATTAAAACATAGTACACATTACCAAAACTTCCAGAAAAGTATGATTTATGCTGCATGTGAATGACTTAAGCATGTAGTTTGTAAAATTGTAAAATATTTTGCTATGGTTTACATTTTACAACGTGTAAAATAATCAGTAAAATGAGAATATATATTTTTTTAAGTTTCAGGGTATTTACATTCTGGATTATTCAGAAAGCACACTTCACCAGATAAAATCATAATAATTGCTAAGGTTTTATGTAGGAAGATATTAATGTTAATATGACGCTTATTTCAGATATAAAAATTATATCTCTTGTGTCTGAAATAGATGTGCATTAAATAAATTATTAAAATTATTTGTTAACATATTTTTTATTTCATTTACATACACCCACAGTAATTATTACAACGGTCTTGTTTGATGAATGATTTATTTTGCATAATACGCTTTCTAAAGTATCCAGAATAAAAATAATACTCTTAAATTTCAATTACCTATATTCTCTCATATAAGTAGGTTGTAACAAAATATTTTACAGTGTTATAGAATTCATACGTTTTTTATTAATATACAATATAAATCATGATTTACTGACAAATATGGTAGTGTGTGTAGACCTACTATATTTAAATGAGTTTCGCAAGTTGTACAATAAGGTGCAGTGATACTTTGGAATGGTTCAAGCCCACAAGACTATACGCTGTTTAGTGAATAATGAACACTTCTGGATTAGGAACCATCTGTGACTTAAAAGTTAGGATTCAGTGAAAAGCTAGAATAGAGTGGCAAAATAGCACTCACAAGCCACAAAACTAAATATACCTGTGGGAATTTCGTCCGGATGCTCATTCCTCTCGCAATTAATTAAAACCCGTCCCCGTCCTCAGTTCGTTTTAAAAACTTTTATTTATAAACATCATGTCTTATATTTTCTTTAAATTTTACTCGTTTTTCGTTTTAATCAGACTGCAAGAATAACAGAAAGAACTTATAACCATATAAAATATAGATGGAATTAGTTTTTTTTTATAATTGTCAATATTTATTTTAAAAGAACATACAATTCAGTAACATTTATTCATTTATTTGATAGAATGCATGAAATAAAAATTCAGAGTTCAAAAATATGTACTTTTGGAAATATACGTGAAAGATATTTACGTTTCTAATAGAGAATCCTAATGGTTTCCCACCATAGAAACTTTTTTTATTGACCCACAACAATAACCTAACTTGCTGATCCACATTCGTTTATTGCTTTATACTGTTTTTGTTGACTTAACACTTGTGAAAGATCTGCTTACGATATACTATTCTTATCGTTTTGTGAACGTCCAACTTAACGTAAAATGAGCATTGACATGGATCTGTTCATTTGATTCATATTTCGTCGAAGAGAAACAGTGGAAGTTTTAACAAAATGTGAAAATAAAAAGAACGTTCATGCTCTAAACGTGTATAAAACCAGGAACAATTACATCAGCAGCCACCAATTTAAACATTACAATCGTAGTACAGCGTCAGGACTAAGAACTGTTTTTATTTATTCGCCTCTAAATTCACTAGTAGACTGCACGGCAGTATGTACTGTAGCGTATATGTAGATACGGGCAGTCATTTTTTGAAATGTTGAATTAGAAACTTCTAATCTTATGTGAACATCCTTTAGACCAAATTTAATACTTGAATACGCCATTAAAATTTTATCAACCTATAAGTTACCAGTACGGAAAATACGACGAACATTTACTGGGTGATCCACTCCGACACTGTAAGTTCGTAAACAATAACAAAACTGAAATGAATGTTTTCTCGTTCGATGAGGTATACAGCTGTGATGCAAGAATGTCCTTGAGCAGGTGCCGCGCATGTGCGAGGCGCGGGTGAGGGCTCGCGGCGACTGGTGGCTATTCCGGGCGCGGGCGAACATTTTCGGACAGCGTATTTCTCTACTGCAATATGCTTATTTTTGCGCGAAACGAAAGGTATCTCCAAGATGATTTAAGCTATATTATCCAAGTATACATTTTGTCACTTTCATTTAATTTCTATATACAAAAGAAAATTTTACCCGCTAACCCAGACATATTTACATAAAACCAACTACATTGACCCTGCACATCCACACGTCTATTGTTGAAGGCCTATTTGTAAGTATGGTGTGAATGTCTAAGATGTACACCAGGCTCACGAGTCTTGTAATTTGTGTTAGTGGACAATGTAGCAGGGGCTCGACTAACCGCGACTGACGATATCAGCGGCGCTGATGGTAGTAGTGGTACTGGTGACTCCGGTTCGAGTGTGGGTCGCCGTGACTTGTGACTTGGGGACGCTCACTCCGAGTAACTACCGGGACACTAGTCACACCGCAACTCTCAGGCGTGACTATTACTGAGGGGGCATGACATTTGGACTACACACTAAGGCAGCGGCATGCGTATCGGATGGGTGAATGGTATAGATAGTTGGCATGAATGGTATGGATTGGTGGATCTCGTCGGATTTTAGCGTCAGGCATACTGCGGAGTTTTAAAGGAATTGGTTAAGGNGGGGGGGGGGGGAGTAAAGGTTGAACAGACTTGGAAGCAAGCTGCTGAAGTGGTAGAAATTGCAGCCTACGGTTTGGATTATGATGGAGGAGGGGAGGCGAAGGGGTGGAATATTTGAGTGATAGAGTAGTAAAGTTCACACAAGGAAAATGGCATGTCAGTTCCTTTGTTGTAAGTGAATTTGGTAGTTCATTGTGCGCAAGGTGCTAGGATTGTGCCTGATTGGCTACTGTGTGAAGCGAAATTCGCAATTCTGCTGAAATGTTCAGCTGGAGTTTGTGATAAAAGTCGCTGTTTTACCTCTGTATCATTATGTACTCTGTGGTCGAGCTGACAATAACAGAGGCTGCTACAGTGCAGAATTTTGAAAGAGGAGTGAGATCGTACAAAAATTATGCACGCGTGGCCCTGCTTTAACACACCACAGGTATATATTTCTAAAAGTAAAAAAATGGTAGATGGTTCACAGTGTTCGAAATCACCATTAATTGGAAAATTTCAATACTTTATACTTTCTTATTTGTTAAAAATAAAATACGTAGTTCATTAGAGTTAGAAGCATAGTATTAAAAACTCGATTTTTATTTGTGCTCTGACTTAATGTACAATATATTTCACTGAAAATTACAGAAATTTTTTTAATAAGGTAAATAATATATTTGTAAAAAAAATTGGTTTCATAACTACAAGGCTACAGATATAAATACAGAATTTTTTATTTTGTTTTATAGTACTATATAATAAATACATTGATAGTTAAAAAAAAATTTAGAATCAGAAAAATAAAATTATTTTAAACAAAAAACTACATTTAACAAATTTTTATACACATAGTATGAACGATTGGATATTTAAATGGTTTGTGTTATATTGTTGAATGTTATTTCATTTTTAATTACTAAAAAAATTCTCAATTAGGACTAATTTAAGTTGTTTGAGAAAAAATATTTACTTAATACATGTTTAAAAAGCATAGTATGAAAAACAATGAGTTTTACAATTTCATATCCCTTATAAACACCCTTGCATTGCCTGTTATTTTGATAGTTCATTCGGGATGGGTAGTTGACTGCCAACACAAAGTCCAGCAGTTTGAGGCTCGTCCATATGATTTTTTAAGTTATATTAAAATACATGTGTCGAGACACATGAAAATTTCATATATGTCGATTTACACTTCGTCCTTAAATTCAGCGTAGAAGAAAATAATTGTATTACTGTTGCCTAGCAGCAGACATCAGAAACAATAGCAAAAATATTTGGGGCCACCAGTAGCGCACTCTCAGTTGGCAACGGAAATAATGGTAAACAAGGTGTCCGTAAAAATAAACAAAAGAAAAGTTTTAAACACAGGAAGGTAGCCACGAGTGTTGCACTCTAGCAGATGACAGTCGAACGAATTAGGAAACAAAGGCAATTGTTAAAGGTGAGGGTTAAATCCACCCGAATGAAACGATAGAGCAGGGGTAAGTGCGCGCAGGTTGTGAGTGACCTGGCCGAGATAGTCCAGTAGAATAGCACCACGCAACATTTGTCCTCCGACCGGCATTACTACACTCCTAATGTACAATATTAATGCCCACATGACAATTATTAATACTCACAAAACTATGTTATAAACAATAAATACATTACTGTTCACAATCATCAGGGGCAATATTGAGTGTTTTCGGCATGACTGGCAATATATACGCTATACATAATTGAAAAAAACCAACCATATTTTAAAATGGATATTCACTCATCCGGGCATTTCGCAACATGAAGACTAACTTACCGGCTTTGTAACAAATTACAGCCTTGTTTCCTATTTCCTCTTGGGCCAACCATAATTAATATCCATCATACAGTTGTGATTCTCACTGAATAATTTATCTTTACACCAAAAGTTCGTGATCAGAGTTTGTTGTGCAAATAACAAGAGCAATCTGTGCACAATTTCATGCCTGCAACAATTTGTCCTTAATCGTACTTGAAATTCACACTAATTCCTTGAAACGGTATCGCCAGGATTCACCAAGATCATTGGTGTTTTAGGCAGCTTAATTCATCTGTACCTGCTATCTTTCACCCTCGCGAAACGTGGACCAAAGAAGCTTGACAATGCTTTACCTTAAAATTACCTTATAATTTTTACAATAATCCATCATAAGAACGAACAATTTTTTTATCGTTTGTGTACATTTGTAGGACAGTTTGTGTTCTTAATTTTTGTTATATGTCGACATATATGTACCATATGACACGATAGTAAACATCCTCCTCATATGACTAATTTCTGTAGTGAACGTGATGGGAGCCATGCGACCAGAGCGACATCCGTGCGTATTACAGCGGCTCATCGTGGATGCTATTATTATGGAGAGATTTTTGCCGACAGACGATGCACGAGAACAATGCTAGTTGGCCCATCAAATGGCTTCTTTGAACTTCTCAACTATGAAAAATGAGCTTGTTGACATCAAAGGCATCTGGCTAATAATTTAGAGCCTTTCCCAGCAGCAAATATTTTGGTGAAAGGAAATGGCAAAATATGGCATGCGTAAAATTTTCTGCCATGTTATTCAGCTCTAGACACATAGGAGAAATGAGACTCGTCTCACCATTATCGTGAAACACTTATAATTTTAACTTTTGATAAGTTCAAGAAAAATCCATGCCAAGTACCTGAAACAAATAATTAATTTCTTCGATTTTTGGTTTTTTTTCAAACTATTTTTCATTTTATAAAATTATTACTAAAATTCAATTTAATTAACTTAGTTTACTCGATTAATGGACTTAGCAATATTATCACACGTCATAGTAAAGCGGGGGACCGAATGAGACCAAATGGTGATCAACAGTTCCCAATGCAGCATTCGTTAAATTTTTTTAATAATAGACAGCTTAAATGTTTGGTTCATGGCTCAATTTAATACACATAAAATATTATTAACAATAACTATTCAGTTTATGCACAATTCGAAAAATATCTCTGAATAACATAATTAATTATTGACATATCAAAATTATCATAAAGAGGGATGATAATCCCGGCTGAGTACTCAACAAAAATAAACTCAAAATTGACATAACCGGCAAGCTGCCTCGTAACTCCAAAAATAGTTTAAACAATAAATACTAGAACCGGGGTCGCGTCCCCGTACTCTCTGCCTCGTGCTGATCGACTGATGGTGAACAACTGATACCTGCCTTGGCTGCATCTTGAATTTAACCCGTCTCCCGCTATATTCAAGTCAGCTGTCAGTAGTTTCTAGAGAGAGAAATCGGGAAATCCCCTGCTTACCTCGTGCATTTTTTGTGTAGGATTTCGTGTCTCGTCAGCTGCTGGTGCACTCCAACTGGGATAGAGCTAGGGGGCGGTAGGACGTTTCGGGGATTCCTGTAAGTTGTGTCTGCACTAATTCTCGTCGGGGGCACCCCCTAATTCCTTCGTCGCGGGCTTATATGAGCTATTTGTAGGGACTTTCCCTTTTTCTCTCAACTTCGGGATATCTTCTCCAACAAGGAACGCCAGTCGAGGTCGCAGAGAATGAACAAGACCCGGGAAACCATTCCTGGACTTCCGAGAGAGTCAGTCAAAGCTGCAGGAAGAAGCCAGCTGAGTACAGCACGCCAACGAGAGGCACTCTGAGGGCCCGACAATGTCCACCCAACTCACCATGCCTAAGCTGCCAACGAAGACAACTCACCAAAAGCCGCAGTCACAGATAAGCAGAGAAACGTCTCCCTTCAACAACCTTCCCCAACACATAGCATACCGCCCACCAGCCCTTCAGGTCTACGACTGGTAGGGTGGCTCAGTGTCGCCAGTGTGTGTAAATACCTATGTGACCTTCAGATCAATAAAATACTGGTGTGTTAAATAACGGAGAATACGAGTATTTGTTTACCCCTAACGCAACAACCACAGGTGCCCTTAGTCTACACCAAAGTAATTTAACTAAATAAAGTACTAGCCACCATCCTGTATAACTCAGATGGCCGAGTAGCGAAATTATTCACCCGCGGCAGATACCCTATCCGCGGCAATCAGCGTGAAGAGCAGTGCTCACGGCATTCACAAGAGGAAAAGCAGATCGTTTCTCTTCCCATGTTAACTGATCCTGACAAATAATTACCTGAAATTATGGCTGCACCAGCCAAGTTTAACTTAAGTTGTGCAAACTTATAAAAAACCATAAATTAATTTTTAGTCTCAAAAAAATTGCTGTAGCAATATCCTTAAAAGTGATACAAGATGATATAATAAAAGTTTTGTTGATAACCAAATTTATATTTCAGATTGTAAATAATAAATCGTATTGAAATGATGGATTTATAACCACTAAAAATGGTGCCTTAAATTTTACAAACACTATTAAATGTTAATATAAATATATATGCTTTCCCAGTTTTTATTATTAAACTAATACATAGACAACATTAGCTGAAGATTACAGCTGGTATTGTATTAATTTTAATACCATAATTGCATACAAATGTATTAAAATCTGTTACTTTATAAAAAGCATTCATGAATTTCAAATTAAATGATCAAAAATAAATACATTGCTGACGCAATAAAAATTTTCATTATATTACGTTATGTTTACTTGGTGTAGCTTTTATTGTCGCTAAATAATTTTTTTTTAATTTTGACCAAAACCATAACGTTTCTTCAATGCTCTTACCAATATTAAGGTACATAACTGTTCCCATTATTGTATTATTTTAATTTGTACCTTTATTTGGTAGGTTATTTATAAAATATTTAATAATATAATAAACAATATTTTTTTCCAAAATATTTAAATTAAAAAAAAATTTATATTTACTTTTGAATCTTTATCTACCGTTTTCGTAATATCCTGTTGTTCCCATATTTCTTGGTGTTGTCCTACCTGTTTTAATTTTTAATGCTTGAATTTTTTGTGATACGATAATTATTGCCTTTATAATTTATTGTTCCATTAAATTNAAAATATTTAATAATATAATAAACAATATTTTTTTCCAAAATATTTAAATTAAAAAAAAATTTATATTTACTTTTGTATCTTTATCTACCGTTTTCGTAATATCCTGTTGTTCCCATATTTCTTGGTGTTGTCCTACATGTTTTAATTTTTAATGCTTGAATTTTTTGTGATACGATAATTATTGCCTTTATAATTTATTGTTCCATTAAATTTTATTACCAAAAAATGAATTTTTATTGGAAAATAAATGGTTTTATATATTGTATAGAGTAAACAAGTATATTTATTTTTGCCATTGTTATTATTAATGGTTTGTGAAAAATAATAAACTGTGCTTTAATAAAATATATATGGTTAGTTTCACTTTTCTTCACATTCCACCACAATACCATAGTTGGTTCATGTTACTTAGTACAAATATAAATCATTTATTGTATTCTTTATTCCTAGTTATAGTAAATAGAAATATAAAATAAAATGAATAATTTCTTTAAACATTTTTTATTTTCCAAATAAAAATTTAAATAATGTAGTAGAAATTTCTTCTCTTTAGATATAATGGTTTAATTTCTTCCGTTTTTAATTTTACAATTCTTGTATTTTTTTGACAAATAGTAAATATTAGTAGAAAGGACATTTTAATAATTTATGAAAAAGTTTATTTGTACTACTTGTCACTTTATAAGAAAAAATTTTAATGAGTTAATTTGTATTGATATTGTTTTTGTATTTATTTTGAAAATAAATTTAAATAAATTACAATTCAATTTTAAATACCGGTTTTTACTCTAAAGATTATAACACAATTCTGTTTAAATATTTATTTTTCCTTGACCTACTATAAATTAAAGACAACGTATGAGAAAAATATATTGAAAAATAAATAACTTTTAGTGTTTTTTATAATTTTATTTATATCTTTTATGTTTTCTAGAAATTAATTTCACTTCCAATTACTTTTTATTGTTATCTTTTCCTCAATAATCATATCGTAATAAACTTTCAAAACAACATAACCGCTGTGAACTTATTTGTTGGTTGTTCCCACACTGAAAGCATATTTTAAAAAATCAGGAATAATCATTATTGAAATGCTTTCTAATATTTCCTATTTTATCAAATATTTGATTACAAAATAATTTTTAACATAACAATATGTGATTTTATATAAACTTCGTGTTCTATTTCTTTGGAAAGGTTTTTAAGATCGTTGAAAATATATCGTTCATTGTTTTAAACGGACAGGTAAAAATTTGTAACTGTATTACCACATGTTTTATTGACACCAGGCATTTTATTTTGCACTTAAATTTACCACTTCATTTAAATACAGAATTATTATGAAATTATGTTTAATAACAAATTCCAATGTTTTATTGCCGTTGGTAATTTTATTATATTTTATGCTCAACTTGCATAGAATAATTACAATTAGTTACAATTAAACCTAACATGTATAAATAACATGATTTTTTAAATAAGTTGTTCTAATGTACTCGGTAATTTATTTCAGACATCACGTAAATATCATTAAATATCACCAGTATATATTATTTGTTAACAATTACATCACTGTTTGCATATTCTCACATATTTGTTTTACTTTTTTGATATGTTTTATTATAATTTCATCTCTGCGTTAAAATTTAATAAATAGGACATGTTATATTTAATAAAATAATTTTCAATTAAAATTTAAAAAATAAAGCCATAAGAAATAGTTCAATACCCCACATTTTTTGGATTAATTTTGTAATTCTCCATTAAAGTGGCTATAATTTGCTGTAATATAATAACAAAAATGTTCTATTGTTGGCGTATGTATGTTTTCTTTATCTGTTTAAATTAAATCGTCAATATTTGAGTGTAAATTATTTTTTTATTTTCTCAAACAACAGCAATGAAAATCTATCATTGGTTGGTTTAATTTGATCTCCAAGCTACTATATATCGTTGGCATAATATGATTATTTGTTGCGGACGTTATCAGAGAATAAATTTTGATAATATAATGCAAAACAATTGCAAAAATGAAAATCTGTAAACGGAGAAAAAATTAAATATAAAAAATGTGCTAATAAAATTATAGTAGCATAAATTCAGACATGAAAAAATAGTAACAAATAAGTTAAAATATATAAAACAAAGGATGATGTTATATATAAATTAGTCTTAAATATTTAAGCACAAGGAAACAAACATGCCTTAAATACCTATGTATATATGTTATATTTATTGCCGGGTACTTTGTTATTATATAATTTTATAATTACATAATTTTCATCACATATTGTATTTAAATCTTTTATTTACTAATTTATTTACATCTTATTTTTAATGTCGAAGTTAAGGGAAACGCCTTTTCTTAAATATAACCAAGAGTTCTGAATTATAATAAAGGCCCAAGAAAATTATTGATGTTCATAAATATCTGCAGTTATTACAAAATTCTTGACTTTCAAGCAAGAATTTTGAAGTACTTGCAAATTTGAAAACAAATTATAGGTCATATCGGTGAATAAACGTTCGCAGTAACTGAAGAGCGGGAAAATTAATTTCCGAGCCGGAGTCTTCTTAACGTTCTTAGTACACTAACTAGACCAGTTAATCTTCTCATCGATATAAATACCAATATTANAGCCGGAGTCTTCTTAACGTTCTTAGTACACTAACTAGACCAGTTAATCTTCTCATCGATATAAATACCAATATTAATTCAGTTTTCTACTCAGTGCGAAAACTGTATTGTCTATCTCAACACTGTGCAGGTTGGTAGGATCGACAGATTTGAGTACCGCGCGTTACGTAAAGAAATGGCTTATGATTTACTATGATTTATTTTCAATAATTTTGCAATGCACCATGTAAGTACCTATAGATGTTAGGTGATAACTTAAGTGATCAATTGTCATNTATTTTCAATAATTTTGCAATGCACCATGTAAGTACCTATAGATGTTAGGTGATAACTTAAGTGATCAATTGTCATATTAACATTGGTTAGATTAGAGGAGACGTATATTTCCAGGTCATCTGCAAAAAGTTGGTATTTGCAATGGGAAAGTGATGTGACGTCGTTTATATATACAAAAAACGTAATGGGCCTAACACCAAGCCCGGAGGGACCCAATTCTTAACAGCGGAGTATTCTGATGTTTCATCGCCAACCACAACACACTGATGTCTTCCGCCGAGGTAGGATTTCATCCAGTGCAGAAAGCTCCGAGAAAAATTTAAATATTTCAGTGATATATGTTGTGATTTACTGTGTTAAAAGCATTTGAAAAGTCTAACCGGTTAAGGAGTGTGACCTAGTTTATCCATTGCTATCCTGGTATCATCTGTAACCTTAAAAATTGCCGTAGAAGTAGTGTGAAATTTCCGAAAATCTGACTGATATTTTGTGAAGAGATAATATTAGTTTGCATGTGAGTATATTTGTTGATAGGCTACGTATTCTAACGCCTTAGACGATGATACTAAATTACTGACTTATCTAAGTTACTAACTTCCTAAGTATGTGTTTTCTTGGCTAAAGGATGTATCATTGCATATTACCTTTCCGAAGGGTAAGCGGCTTGCATTCCTTTCCGTCACACTTTTTTATTTCTTGTAGGAAAATTATGAAACTTGCTGCATAAACAAACCTGTTCTTTTTTGAATTTTTTGGTTTCATCAAAAATTATTCCGGTTTTCCGAGATTTGGATTGTCGTCTGCAGAGGACACTGTGACAACCACACAAATAAAAATGTATTCCATTAAATGTAATGAAAGAAATATTACTCATTTATACTCAAAAACCCCCATTGTCATAACTGAATATAATATTAGCACAAAAAAATTTACATCTACTATATAAAAATAAGTCGGGTTTTCCTTCCTGACGCTATAACTCCAGAACGCACGAACCGATTTACACGGTTTTGCATTCGTTGGAAAGGTCTCGGGCTCCGTGAGGTTTATAGCAAAGAAAATTCAGGAAAAATTTTAACAGAAAA
>NQII01006674.1:0-78940 GCA_002778355.1 Clitarchus hookeri | reverse complement strand
ACGCGAGTCGATTTCTGAGTACCTGATGGTCGTTCACGTTATTTTCGATAAGTTTACTTGCACTGACAAGTGATTCCCCAACGTGAAAGCGGAAGCAAATCAGTTCCATTACGGAATTATCTGGCTGGTCCAACTATCTTGCTGCAAGTCTGTACTCTAGCCAGGAATTTGTGACAGCTATATCTATAGCCTGCGTTAACATCCTGAATTTACACTTCTTGGACCTTAAGATTGATCTGTATATCTAGATGAGAAAGTCAAATTTGTCAACACCCACCACGCTCGCATTATACAGTTTTACACACTCAGGGCATGTTACTTCTAAGTACCTCTTAATTGTTTGCCCCATCTCTTGCATGAGACTTTCTCCCCAATTCCTACAAAACTGGAACCTACCACTACACACGCGATGTCATACCTTTTAGTTAGGGCAACACTTTCACTCGTAATTATTCCTAATGAGTAAAATTTTGCTTTCTAGCCACTGGAAAAGCCAGTATGAAATGAAGTAATTGTCAATGTACATTAAATCAGTTCCTATACATTTTATTAAAAGTTAAAAAGTTTCCACTTTGCGTGTTCCATAGTTCACATGGCTAACAAGGTTAATTTTTGTTAGTTCTTACACTTCACCAAAAGAGTGCACTATCTGTTATATTGTTATATAGTATTATAGATTTTCCCTCTAAGAAGACAGCATGACCAAAAAGCTTCTCTCAATATAACATCTACATTTCACCAAGGGAAATACATCGTCTTCTAGGGAGGACACAGTGACCGTGAGTATATTTGTAGATAGGCCATGTATTCTAACGCCTTCGGCAATTATGGTAAAATGCTGACTGGTTTAAAGTTACTTACTTCCTTAGGATGTGTTTTCTTGGCTAAAGGATGTATCATGGCATATTTCTATTCCGAATGGTTAGTGACTTGCATTAAAGAAAAATTAAATACATTCATCAGTGTACCATTTATTTGCAGCAGTATCTTTTGTATTAATGTAATCGGTATTATGTATATGCTCTCAGCTATGTTTCGTTCTTTAGCCAACTCCTTGCAACTAAAACAGATTTTTGAGAGCCTACATATTAGTTTAGAAATTACTGAATAGGTAGGCCCATCACATTAGTTTCTGCTGTGAATTCGTAGGAGTGCTAAAGTCGCAAAGTACCATTAATTGAAAAATATACTTAATATAATTTAATAATATATTCGTTAGTAATAAATTAGGTTTTGGATTTACTACTTTACTGTATGTGGATATCCTCTTTAAAATATACCAAAAATTTTGTTTTGACTTCAGAGTAAATAAATTCATTTATCTAACGCAAGATGAATTGTTGTAATTATGGGAAAGAAACAGTGATAGGGCCCACGTTACAAAGTTATAGTGTGATAGTAATGTCATCGTGAGTGTTTCCAGTATAATATATTGTTTGAAAAAATGTTGAATAACGAGTTCGCAAGTATTAAAGTTTCATTAAAGGTAAAGGGAAAAGGTCTGCGAATGTAGTATATTTACCTAATTGTTTGTTAATTTTTTTTGGAGGGTTTTTGAATTGACAAGAAAATAATAGCTTTGTAAGAAAATGGGTGAATATACCCCCTTTCTGTGGTTCACCATTCCGCTTAAAAATTTTTTTACATAAGTATCGGAGTTAATACATGTCGATAAATCAATTACTTAAGTACATTCGATGTATCATTATCTGACATTTTCGAATCGGTAAAATTGAATGTGATGGGCAGATTAAATCATGAGTTTCAACTTTGAATTCACTGTCACCAGACTTTCTCGTTCTTCAGCTACAATCCTTTAGTTTCCAGTCTTCTTTAGCTTTATCTTCCTTGATTTCAATACTTTGGTTGCTCTTTGCTTTGTATTTAGTGCCCACATAAAGGAGCCACATTTATTCTTCTAAATAAAAATACAATATTATTTTTTATAAATTGATGTTGTTTATTTAAATTGAGAAAATTTTACTTTGCAAATATTAACATTCAACGCTTTCGTTTCTCTTTATACTATATTGGCGTCGTTAAAAAATTTGTTTTTATATATTCATGTAAAATTAAATTTTTATTGTCTATAAACGTTTAATTACATATGCTAGCAGTAAAGGAGAACTGGAAACACGCCAAAGATTTCTGGTAAAAGCTAAAGGTCATATATAGCGTAAATTTCTAATAAATACTAAAATTATATGTTAAATACATATCGCACACTGGAGACAGATCACTTATCCCATCCACCATTATTAGATATACTTTCTAATCTAAAACTCCATAACAACAGCGGCAACCCAAGTACCATAGAAAAAACACTGAAAATGGCACTTTACAATAAAACGAAGATCAAATGACGTATGCAAGAAAAATAACAATGACCAAGAACGTGTTTAACTAGTGAGGCACGTCCCGTAACGGACAAATTGGATAACAAATAAAATATCCCAAATGCGGAATATGTCATGAGACAGTAAAATGTCGCCTTGATGTACCTAGGCGACTTCTTTGACATTGCAATACAGATATTTGTTTGACATGCATAAAGGTAGGGATCACTAAAGCCTTTTTTATATTATCTTCAGTCATCGATGAATTGAAGTAAGGTGGTTACATTGTAAGTAACTACTGGGTATTGTACACGGTCTGTTGAAAAAGTATTTTTTTTATTTTGTGGAGAATAAAGTTCAAGTATAAATTCGTGACAAGCAACTTGAGTTTATTTATTTAACAACTGAATGTCTTCTTGGCAACGAACTAAAACATAACACAGCGGTTTTGTTGACATTAAACATTTCACTTTAACATGGTCTACAAGCATCTTAAAGGTAGGCGAACATTCACGAAATGCCTGACAGGTTTGCAACTCATTCTTTGTACATGATCCCATAGATGGCAGTTACGCCAGGTTTAGCTGCCCACACTGACTCGTTCGTTATAGATAAGCAGTTAGAGGTCATCCGTGCGTGCAGCAGCGTATGGTTTTGGTGGTTATTAGAAAGCCATTCTGTCAGACTCCAAAGTAGTTGGTTAGTGTTTGTGTGTATACTGTGATCGGTAATTAGTGAATCCGTACGCTTATGCAATTGTATTTGTACCTTGCACAATGAGAATTGACGCAAATAAGGTATTAGAGGTCTTACACCTGTTAGAATTACTGTCTACATCACGTGAATTACGCGAGGAAGAAAGAGACATAGCAATCACTATATTTAGTTTGATCAAGGAATTGAATACGGAAATCCTGGAGGATGAAGAACTGGTGCAAATGCCTTCCGAGGAAACTACGGATGTCGAGTATATTTATGAGTCTTCCGTTGATGATGTAGCTAAAGACCATGTTCCTTTCGATTATGTCAGGAAGGTTATTTAAGCTTAACAAAGGATAGCCATTGAAAACAATAATGCATCACTTCAGGAGGGTCAAGGACAGAATCTATCTATCTCGTTATCGGATATATTATAAACAACAATAAACAAAACGTGATAAATTCAAAGTCATATCGGAGTATTGGGCGTATCATTTTCAAGAGGCAAGTGCTAATCTAATTGCTGTGCATGACGTTGGTATAAGGCGGTGGGCATGCACGAAAGCTAGAGCGCTTGAACTGACTGATTTTAAAGGAGGATCGATCTGGGTTTGGAATTTCAAGGCAGTTCACAAGATCATTAGTTGCAAACTTACGGACTTTGTTAACTTACATTAAGAATCGCAATAAGAAGTGGAGATTTTTTTTACTGCAATTGGTATTGGATTAATCGACAAGATCGTTCCTAATTATTCACCAGCGGAAATTCTGAATACCGAACAATCTGGATTTAATTATGCAATACACAGAGACCGCACACTATCTAGCATGAGTGAAAAAGACACGATTGCCCGAGTGAAATTAATGTATGAAATATCACATTCGTATAGATTAAGTCCATTGTATCCATGGAAGGTAAACTTCTCTCTTCACTTCTTACTGTATTACATGAACAAAGTGACACATTTGGTTCACGTGTGCAACGGAACATAATCCGACCTCCTAACACACACACACACATATATATATATATATATATANATATATAACCTGTTCTAAATCAGGCTAAGTGACCACGCGTATTCTTGAACAACGGCGAGATAACTGTTTCTCTTCCAGTGTTGGAACGAAATGTTATCTGGTTCTAGATTAATTTTCACTCCATTGAAAAACGCTGTTCGTAATTTCGGATAAAGAAATACAGGTAGCAACCATCCCACCAGGTGCAACGTCCCTTGATCAACTGTTGGATGTATACTTATTACGTCAATGGAAGAAGTTCGCCAAACGTTTATGTGAGCGAGTTTTTTTTAGACAACACTGATATTGACCTCCAGAGCCGTAGCGCTGTCTACAACCTGCATGCGCTTATCCACAATCAATTCACTGCCTTCATATTCAGTAATATGATTAAACATGCCTAGAAGGAAGCTACATTTACAGGGGATTGTGATGTCTTTGAAGCTCCTGACGATGTTATCTGGGACACTGAAGATTTTAGTCGTTCAACTCCCAACTGCACAAATGCACCATTATCCAATGTGCGTATTGCCTTTAACATTTGTGCTTTACATATTTCAACATCAATAACCACAAACATGTATAAGTGCATTTAAGGACATACAAAATGAGTAGAATAAGTATTAAATATAGGTGAGTTCACTGCTGTTTTCATTGTTTTACCAATACCTATCTAAGCTCACAAACATGTATTTACTTATATGTGCAGTTAAACCTGGTATCATAAATATTGAACTTTCTATCGTATTTTATTTTATTCCATTATCGGTCAGGCATTTCGCAAATCTACCTTTAAAAACGCAACGTTCTAGTGAATGAAAAAATGTAAAGAAGTAAATTTATGTGAAAATACTAGTGTGTTTAATTTATTATTCTTGCCCTATGTGCTGCCTTTCTGAAATACTTATTAATGCAGTGATTTATAAAATTGACACCAAGAATTTGTTTTAGGAAAATTTTCTGCGAGCAAGTGCACTAAAATGGCTATGTTTCAGTCCGAAGTATTATGCATTACTTGGATTGTTTAAAGTCAGCTGAAATTTATTTGACAAAGGAATCCAGTGAGAAACATTTTGAGGCATGATTTTGAAGTATGTTTTTGAGGTATGTTTTCGAGGTATGTTTTTGAGGTATGTTTTCAAAGAATATTTTTGAAGCATACTTTTAGGTATGTGTGATATCTGGTAATTCTTGTTGGTTCCGCTCGAATAGCTTGTGTTGATTGTCAGTCGTTCTGTAAGGTCATACCACTTAGTCAGTATTTTAAATTTATGAATAATTCAAATTTAAATGCACAGACAGTGGACTGCATACCAAAGATTAGTGCAGTTCTCAACTAAAAATTTCGAGACAATATTAGTGAATTTATGGTTTCTCTATACGTATCGATAAGGGACAGATGACAATCCAAAGGATTGACTTTAGGTAGATAATGGATTGAAAGACTAATTAAAAGATCGCTTCAAATAATGATCGACATTATTAAGAAATTGATCTTAATACTGAAACGTGAGTTAAAAATTAAAATATTGATGGAAAGGGTGATAAAATGTTACAAGATTGATTGAAAGAATGATTTAAATATTGATGAACTTAGGGAATTTCGGCCAAGAATAGCACGGAAGATAAGACTGTCTATCACCCGAGTTGGCCTCGTGAATTTTTAATTGCGAAGGTCTAAAAATTATTGTTTGCGAACAGCATCAGTCATGAACTGTGACCATGCCCTAGCTGGACGGCCTGCATGATCATATCTTGAAACTTTAATCCAGGACTTGATCCGTAGTTGCCTAAAAACGATGCGAAAAGCAAACCCAGAGACATCCTGTACCAGCCACTAACCGGGGCCGAACATTTACACAACGCACCTGATATAGGGGTGATTAACCCTATGAGCGACGACTTTTGTCAACCGACTAAAAAGGACGCCGGAAGACGCGTGTGTAAGGCCGTCGCTAACTGCCACATGTATCAGTCTATGGCAACATGGAAAATGTGGGGACTCTTCAATCATCTTTTAATAGGTAAGTGGCTTGGCAATATCTAATTGGTTTTATGGCCACTATATGGTATGCTTAAGTTTATATTAATTATAACACATATTTTATAAACTAAGCAAACCTGCTGGAGTAATCTATGTTACCGCCAAATACGAAATACGGATATTGGTAGCAGGCAACCTATTAAAAGAACACTTCATCTTTATATCTGCACTCCAACAGTTTGCTGGTCCGAACAAGTACTTTAAATTTGAGCCGATTTTTTTTTTACTTTGGTGAGGAAATGTACGTGTAATTACNTTAACCCTATGAGCGACGACTTTTGTCAACCGACTAAAAAGGACGCCGGAAGACGCGTGTGTAAGGCCGTCGCTAACCGCCACATGTATCAGTCTATGGCAACATGGAAAATGTGGGGACTCTTCAATCATCTTTTAATAGGTAAGTGGCTTGGCAATATCTAATTGGTTTTATGGCCACTATATGGTATGCTTAAGTTTATATTAATTATAACACATCTTTTATAAACCAAGCAAACCTGCTGGAGTAATCTATGTTACCGCCAAATACGAAATATGGATATTGGTAGCAGGCAACCTATTAAAAGAACACTTCATCTTTATATCTGCACTCCAACAGTTTGCTGGTCCGAACAAGTACTTTAAATTTGAGCCGATTTTTTTTTTACTTTGGTGAGGAAATGTACGTGTAATTACGAGTATGTTGGATAATATCAAGCTAAATGTCATACGAGCATCGAACATAAAGAAAAACTTACAGGACTGAATGGTAAAATAGGAAAGTGAGACCAATATGTCCCCTTTCCCATTATAAGAATAACTTGGGCATTGCGCGACTTTGGCCACACTAATTATCTGAAGAAGTCGAAGTATGCNGTATGTTGGATAATATCAAGCTAAATGTCATACGAGCATCGAACATAAAGAAAAACTTACAGGACTGAATGGTAAAACAGGAAAGTGAGACCAATATGTCCCCTTTCCCATTATAAGAATAACTTGGGCATTGCGCGACTTTGGCCACACTAATTATCTGAAGAAGTCGAAGTATGCTGCCATTAACAGCTAATGACGAGCAAGTAATGTGACGCCATCATTAGCCACTTGCGCAATCCATTGGTAGCAATGGGAGCCGAGCTGTAGTGGACAAATTGTGGGGTAAACTGAGTTAGTGGTGTTGGGTGTGATGTAAAGTCAGTAATTCGTTTGAGGGGTTAGTTGGGTGGGTTTCGACTAGACATTGCGGTTAATGAAATGTAATGGGATCTTGGTGTTTGGTGATTTTTGGATGGGGGNGGGGGGGGGGTGCTGGCTTACCGACTAAATAACCAAAGAAAAAACATTGGCTCTTGTTGGTTAGTCGCCGACTGGTGATCATGGTGAAGGATGTGTGACCCGCCATGTTTGTTTTGTTTTAGAACCCTTGACCTTCTAGGCTACATATAAGTATTTGGAAGTTATTATAATTTTTAGATGTTTTCCTCGGTTTTCTAAAATTTTAAAATTGTTAGTGAAATCTCACATTCTTATTGGTTTTAATTAATTTTTAAAATTTTTTCTTTATTTTTTTTTACCTTTCGGGGTCAAGTTCGCTTGAGTTCAAGGTCAAAGGCATGTATATAAAACATTTTGGTTTGGGAAAATAAGTAAATTTGTATCTATTTTGACTACACTTGAAGTATTACTGTTATTTTTTTTAATTTTTTGGATTTACGATTTTCTCGAATTAAGGTCATGTATATCCAAGATGGTGGTCGTAATGAATAATGTAATTTTCCCAGATTTCTTTACGGTTTTTCCCAAAATCTTGAGAACTGTCTCAAATGTTTGATTTCATGGTTCTCCATGGAAGGGGCAAGGTCATGGAATTCCAAGATGGCGGTCGGGGTCGTTATTGTACTTTTTCTGGAATTTGTGCCATTTTATAGTATTTTAGACTTTTAGGTATCCCAAATTCAAGGTCATAGGCCTAGTTAACTCTGAGTTAAGGTCATCCAAGACGGCCACCTGTGGTGACGTCACAAGTCACATCGTGGTTCGGGGTGCCAGTTCTGCCAGACTTCCCGTTTCTATTTTACTCGTACTCCTTCCTGGTCAATCACAGTTTGCCTCCTGAGGGGTGGGGGGACCCTTTAGCCAATCACAACACATTTTACAGAGCTACGCTGGGAGGGGAGAGGGAGGAAGACCAGTTTCCTAGGCTATAAGATGCCTGCTGTTTAGGGCCCACGTCCTCAACCCCTTCTATATGCCAGTCACATGTCCTTTGTAACAGTCTTTCTTCCCATCTATCCAGAACATAGATTTTGTAGCTACTTATGTCATAACGGGATATTGTAGGTTTCTCTTGGAATAATCCATAAGCAAATAATGTGATCAGAGGCTCCGCCTTTGCTGTCATTTACGATCTGGTAGGATCTGATTTATAACTAATTACATCCGAAAAATATGCCAAAATAAAGAAAACTTATAAAACATATGTAGACCACCAGAGAAAGTTTCAAGAAATTTAGTTAAATAACAATATTGTGAGCTACATGAAAACGGTAAGTGCATAAAAATAATGTTATGTAATAAAATAAATTTTATTATTTATAAACAGTTTTCGAAAATATAGGACTAAAAATATACCTATATATTATTTTCTGATTTATAATGAATACGTAGAAATACCAACATTAATATTTTCTTACCCCTAGGGGGGAGGAAGGTTGAATATGTGCAGTTTGTATATTCTCCTAACGATACCAATGCTTTCAAGAGAATGTGAGAAATTTACCAAACTATGTTGATGCATATCGACCGATACTTTTGATATTCTCGTTTACAAAAAATGTCCGTTTAATATCGAGTCTAGTAAAAATCGTCTGAAGGTTTTGTGTGACGAAACTGCAAAATTTTTCGCCCTTGAGAAAATCATTTCCAGGATTATTTATTAGTTATAGGGAAATCGTGTTTGCAAGTAACATTACCCTGCTGTGAAATACCATAGGTTCGGAATGATTGACGACCACTTAACGTTGCAAGCTTGTAAATACAGTCATCGGCGTTATTTCTTCGACAACCGAATTCTCGATGGAAACATTACTAACCTTATTCACTACCGCTAAAAAACTGCTATTCGTTCGCAAGCTTGTACAGAGTAGAACTTAATCAAACTATTATCTCCCACCGCGTCGGGAAGTTTAAGATAAATGTCCTCGAAGCATGGAGAAAGGTCTTCGCCGGAGTAGGGCGCTTTAAACACCGGCACGAAAGTGTCTGTAATCTGGGTCTGAAACTGAGAGGCAAAATGCGCTTTACTAGGGGGAGAGAGTCGCTCAGACCACTTGGGCGCTATCGGGAACGAAATTGGAAGCGAGATAGATGCGGCGCACACGAGCGCTATCTTCCTCAGCGTTCTCGTAGCTTACCTGCTGAAGGTATCTAAATTCGTCTGGGATTCCCCCTTCTCCTAAGCTTATTCTCTCTCTCCCTCCCGCACTGCCTGTCTCTCTTTCTCTATCTGTTTCTCCCCTTCCGTTCCACGAGACTGCCGCGTCTAGCCTCCTTGAGACATCCCGCAAGGCGACTCCATTCTCGGGGAACCATTAGGAGGGCATTCAGCGGGTCTGCCTCTGGGACACGCCACTACAGTTTTTCGCCTCCCGGAGCTGGGAATTACCGGGTCTTGCGACACCCGTCTTTAGCGCGTGTCTTCCCTTAGTGGGTGAGGCGCCCGGCACATATGAGGGATTGTGAAAGACGAGGGGAAAGAGGCGAACAAGGCATATGGGATGGAATTCTACGCTGCGATGGCATCGGCTGAGAGAGAAATTGGTCTACAGGGGCGGCTAGGCGACGACCATAGTAATACTTGTAAACAGTCTTGCAAGTAAACAGGTCGTGCAATTTTGTCAGTTTTGTTTTACTTTTGGATACAGCTTCGCGGTACTTTTTACACCCACAGTAAAAGGTACCTTCACCTGTTAAGTCCTCAAGTGTCACGTTCAANATACAGCTTCGCGGTACTTTTTACACCCACAGTAAAAGGTACCTTCACCTGTTAAGTCCTCAAGTGTCACGTTCAAGTGGAGACGTGCCCAGATGACTATTGCCCCCGAGTCATATGTAATTCGAAACATAAGTCCCATTATCAGTGGCCTTTCAGTAGATCTAGACTTAATCACCCTCCGTTTTAAAAACGCCGAAATACTGGCACTCATTTTTCTGTGAAATTGAGTCGTACAATCGTGTGTGAGATCAAACTTTAAAATCCTCTGTGGTTCTGGCTGTTTGATTAATATTTTTAAACAATGAGCTAGAATTATTGTTCCCACAGGCTACGCAATATATTATTGCAATATATGTTACCGTTTTGGGACCTTGACTAAAGCAAGACGTAATCTGAATTTTGGAATGGTGCTAGCGCTACCTCAAATGCCCTGAAAAAAACGGTTTTGTGGTGACCAACAAAATTTGGTTGGTGACCACAAAATTCTTCTGTCAATATAGACATCACAAAATANAAACGGTTTTGTGGTGACCAACAAAATTTGGTTGGTGACCACAAAATTCTTCTGTCAATATAGACATCACAAAATATGTTGTAGCACTAACAGAAGTTTTTTGTCATTCCAGTATTTAAGGGGAACTACAAAATGACGTTTGTGGTCACCAACTAAAATAAACACGTCCATGAGCGAGACTCGAACCGTCGNAAACGGTTTTGTGGTGACCAACAAAATTTGGTTGGTGACCACAAAATTCTTCTGTCAATATAGACATCACAAAATAGGTTGTAGCACTAACAGAAGTTTTTTGTCATTCCAGTATTTAAGGGGAACTACAAAATGACGTTTGTGGTCACCAACTAAAATAAACACGTCCATGAGCGAGACTCGAACCGTCGGTCTATCAGCTGCGAGCTCAGTGCGTTACCGTTGCGCCACCTTGCTCGACGTTACGTGGTTGTCTAGAGCATGCATGAATATAATATTTTGCACACACGACAAGGCCTGTACACTTCACCTCATGGAAAGTAAATTTTTTAGATACATTTACGAGTAAAATTTATTTATTAAGAAGAAAGGAATAATATAAACGATGTTATTAAGAATATCCCTCGTGAATTAGTTAGTAACCTGATGCAAAGAAACGAACATGGATAAATATGGCGTCGCGACAAGACAGAAGGTAGCCACTTCGAATATGCCAGCAAGAGCGCAGGCGCAGAATAAAGCGAATGTAGTTTTGCAGTCACAGCAAAATGTTGTTACTGTGAATGTTTTGGTGGCAGCCAACACATGTATAATAAAAATACAAATATGTTAGTTAGCACTATATAGAGATGGTACTTGTCAGTCTACGTGTTATTGAGCACCACAATCGGTTTTATACCAGCAACAAAATGTCGCCTTGGAAAGCTTCAACTAAACAATTTTTAAAGCAACTAACAAATCCTTTTTTCTGTGTTTCGTCTTATATTTAGGTCTCTATTAAATTTTCCCGAGGTACGTACTTTCATTTTACTTGCGTTCCCAACAAATTTTAAGCTGGACTCTGGAAAATATTGTTATTATTTCAGTTAGATAGTATAAAGCAACCGTGGATCTATTTACGCAAAAGAAAAAATCAGCTCTCACTCGGTTTAAAATATTTTAGGGGACTGTAGCGGGTTACTTTACATAAGAGACATTCCTTGCTAGGTCTGCATTTTTTACTCACTTTAAGATTGGATGTAATAATATGCCTAGCGGTGAAAAATTATAATTTTAAAATTCATTTATACAAGGTACCTAACAGAAATACACTTGAGGAAATGTGGCTACATATCTGATCTAAGCAGTGTTCGAAATTGCGGAGTGTTTGGTTGCAGCTACCGTTAAGCGGCCCGGAGACGATCAATAATATTGTCAATTTTATTGACAGTATTATATAATATTGTCAATAAAATTGACAATATTATTGAAGCTTTCTTCAATTTAGCTTTAAATTGACTCATCAATCTTGATTTGTCAATCTGGGTCTACTCAGTATGTATTTTCACCCGAACGGCGTTTTTGTGTATTTTCTGTTTCAGTGTTTCGTGTTCCTTTGTTGTACATATTACAACTGTTGTACACATTACGTTTTCAAATGAATATTTGGCCTTCCTGGCCATAACTTTAGCTGTGTCTAAAAAGAAAAATAATAATAAGAGAAAATACGCTGGTCGAAAGAATGGTATAAATTGAGAAGCCGGTTCACCCATGAGCACTTGCTAAACTTTCTAAGCGGTTCGGAGCCAGAAGGATACAGCATTTTTTTAAGAATGGACCAAGAAAGTTTTAATTTTTTGTTACAGCTGATTCGGACTAAAATTGAAAAACAGGACACTGTTATGCGTGAAGCGATTCCTGCTGTCCAGAGACTTTCTATAACATTAAGATATCTGGCGTCTGGCATGGATTTGGAAGACTTGAAGTTTGTGTGTGCTGTCGCCCCTCGGACGTTGGAAGTAATAGTCATGGAAACATGCGAGGCAATAATCGAGGCATTGAAACACAACTTTAAGGTACGTGATTATTATAATATTATTAATATTGTACATATATACTATGTGAAGCCATGGTCAAGACGAAAAAGTAAAAATTAAAATGAACTGAAATAAAATGACCAGTGTCTCTCTCGAAATTAGTATAAAAAGATGAAGTAAAACATAATGAATAGTATTTCAAAATGGATCAGTCTTTTACATAGACGAAAAATGTGACAAGTATTCTGCTGCAGTCTGCGTTTCTCCAGTGCCTTCAGAGTGGTTAACATTGTTGTGGGCACGAAATATTGGTTACCCTTGTTCGCTTGAGCTGTGATGTTCAGGAAAACTGACTCGCTGAGGTCCGGTGAATATCACTGGGGGAGGGGTGTGTGCTGGAGAAGAGTGTGACGAGCTTGATGCATAGTACGGTGAACTATACAGTGCAGCTGTCTGAGCTGACGTAGAAGGCGAGGACGTGAAAATATGCACTCCATACCTTGTTAAGGTGCCCATTTCNAGAAACGAACATGGATAAATATGGCGTCGCGACAAGACAGAAGGTAGCCACTTCGAATATGCCAGCAAGAGCGCAGACGCAGAATAAAGCGAATGTAGTTTTGCAGTCACAGCAAAATGTTGTTACTGTGAATGTTTTGGTGGCAGCCAATACATGTATAATAAAAATACAAATATGTTAGTTAACACTATATAGAGTTGGTACTTGTCAGTCTACGTGTTATTGAGCACCACAATCGGTTTTATACCAGCAACAAAATGTCGCCTTGGAAAGCTTCAACTAAACCATTTTTAAAGCAACTAACAAATCCTTTTTTCTGTGTTTCGTCTTATATTTATGTCTCTATTAAATTTTCCCGAGGTACGTACTTTCATTTTACCTGCGTTCCCAACAAATTTTAAGCTGGACTCTGGAAAATATTGTTATTATTTCAGTTAGATAGTATAAAGCAACCGTGGATCTATTTACGCAAAAGAAAAAAATAGCTCTCACTCGGTTTAAAATATTTTAGGGGACTGTAGCGGGTTACTTTACATAAGAGACATTCCTTGCTAGGTCTGCATTTTTTACTCACTTTAAGATTGGATGTAATAATATGCCTAGCGGTGAAAAATTATAATTTTAAAATTCATTTATACAAGGTACCTAACAGAAATACACTTGAGGAAATGTGGCTACATATCTGATCTAAGCAGTGTTCGAAATTGCGGAGTGTTTGGTTGCAGCTACCGTTAAGCGGCCCGGAGACGATCAATAATATTGTCAATTTTATTGACAGTATTATATAATATTGTCAATAAAATTGACAATATTATTGAAGCTTTCTTCAATTTAGCTTTAAATTGACTCATCAATCTTGATTTGTCAATCTGGGTCTACTCAGTATGTATTTTCACCCGAACGGCGTTTTTGTGTATTTTCTGTTTCAGTGTTTCGTGTTCCTTTGTTGTACATATTACAACTGTTGTACACATTACGTTTTCAAATGAATATTTGGCCTTCCTGGCCATAACTTTAGCTGTGTCTAAAAAGAAAAATAATAAGAAGAGAAAATACGCTGGTCCAAAGAATGGTATAAATTGAGAAGCCGGTTCACCCATGAGCACTTGCTAAACTTTCTAAGCGATTCGGAGCCAGAAGAATACAGCATTTTTTTAAGAATGGACCAAGAAAGTTTTAATTTTTTGTTACAGCTGATTCGGACTGAAATTTAAAAACAGGACACTGTTATGCGTGAAGCGATTCCTGCTGTCCAGAGACTTTCTATAACATTAAGATATCTGGCGTCTGGCATGGATTTGGAAGACTTGAAGTTTGTGTGTGCTGTCGCCCCTCGGACGTTGGAAGTAATAGTCATGGAAACATGCGAGGCAATAATCGAGGCATTGAAACACAACTTTAAGGTACGTGATTATTATAATATTATTAATATTGTACATATATACTATGTGAAGCCATGGTCAAGACGAAAAAGTAAAAATTAAAATGAACTGAAATAAAATGACCAGTGTCTCTCTCGAAATTAGTATAAAAAGATGAAGTAAAACATAATGAATAGTATTTCAAAATGGATCAGTCTTTTACATAGACGAAAAATGTGACAGGTATTCTGCTGCAGTCTGCGTTTCTCCGTAGTGCCTTCCGAGTGGTTAACATTGTTGTGGGCACGAAANAGGTATTCTGCTGCAGTCTGCGTTTCTCCGTAGTGCCTTCCGAGTGGTTAACATTGTTGTGGGCACGAAATATTGGTTACCCTTGTTCGCTTGAGCTGTGATGTTCAGAAAAAACTGACTCGCTGAGGTCCGGTGAATATCACTGGGGGAGGGGTGTGTGCTGGAGAAGAGTATGACGAGCTTGATGCATAGTACGGTGAACTATACACTGCAGCTGTCTGAGCTGACGTAGAAGGCGAGGACGTGAAAATATGCACTCCATACCTTGTTAAGGTGCCCATTTCNCTGCAGCTGTCTGAGCTGACGTAGAAGGCGAGGACGTGAAAATATGCACTCCATACCTTGTTAAGGTGCCCATTTCAGCTTCAATCAGCGTATCATTAATCATTTTTTCTGCATACCGTCTCTGCATTGGATCAGTTTTGTTCAATTTCATAGCCCATCCCTTAATTTGTACGTCTGATTCTCTTTAAGGCGTTATAAAGTAAGCTGTAGCTAAATCCACGAGTTGTTCTGATGAATGCTTTTTAATCTTCTTGGAGGGAGGAGTAGCAATCTCATCGGCAGATGATGATGTTTCCTCTGTAGTGAACGGTTGCTGTAAAAAAAATATTTAAAAATAAAAAAATAAATGTTTTTTTTAATTAAAAAGATAAAAAGTAATTTTTTATTAAATATTATTTTATTGTAACATACTCATTAGTATTTAATTATTTAACACGCACGAAGCTTTCCAACTAATGCCAGCTTTCATGAAACCCTACAGCAAAGCTATGCTGACGGATATAAAGTGAATTTTCAACTACAGGTTGTCCCGAGCGCGTAGAATTGTTGATAACGCGTTTGGAATTTTAACATCAAGGTTCAAGATATTNTCAACTACAGGTTGTCCCGAGCGCGTAGAATTGTTGATAACGCGTTTGGAATTTTAACATCAAGGTTCAAGATATTAAAAAAAAATATTAAATTTGCTCCAAATAAAGCTTGGTCAATAGAAGTGGCTTGTTGTCACTTACACAATTACTTATCAACAAAAAATAGTGGACATTATATAAAACGCGGCGATGTGGATTACGAAAATTTGGCTAGAAGTACAATTGAAGAAGGTTCATGGAGACAAGGAACACATGAGTTGACAAGTGTTCAAAGAATCAGAGGCAATTCCGCAGTTTAATCAAAAAAAGCAAAGGATGATTTCGCGAGTATTTCAATGGTGCAGGTTCAGTTCCGTGGCAAGAGAAATGTTTGAATTAATTAACTGTACCTTGACGGCTAAACTTTGAACTCCGAACTTACTTAACTAGAAAAAAACTATGTACTAGTAAAAAAGAAATAACATTAATTTAAACAGTGTTTTACTAACCTCTGAACTTTCTGTTTCTGCGATTTCCACTTGCTCCTTGATAAAAAGCATTTCATAATAGTACCACAGCTTAGGTTCCACGATACCATCCGCCGATGCACTTGACTTCTTTGATTGCTCCATCCTTGGATATCCTTCGTTAAAGTTTGTACGCAGAATATTAATTTTCTGTTTAACATTCTCCGCAAAGAAATCTGGTTTGTATTCTTTCAATACGTCGACTATCTTTTCTTAAAATATTATTTTGATTTCACTTTCCACAATTCAGGATGATCACGATATAAAGCTATTAGGAGAGACAAAACCTGACGGTCTCCGGCCGACCGGTCCTTGACGCTCGACGTTTCATCCGCCATGACTAGCGCGCGACTGACGGAAATATTGTCAATAACGCACGTAGACGCTCAATAAGCTCTTCAATGTCTCCCGTCAATTTCGCTTCAGTCAAAATATCCATCAATCTCTCAAACTGATTGATCATTAAAATAATGGCTCCGAGACTGTCAATAATCGCTTCAATGATTATCATTGTCAATCATATTGACAATAATATTGATCATCTACGGACCCCTTTAGAAGAAAGCGAGGCCACGAGAGCTGGAACATCTTTTGACGTCATGGCTTGACGGCTTACCCCCAGATTCTTGCAAGGAAGGAATGCTTGGGTAAGTCGGACAATACCAGTGTTGTAATTGCAGATGGCACATATTAGTTTATTCGTAGGAAGAATGTCTCTGGTAGTGTGTCTTATACAGAGTGAGTCGTTAATGGATGCTTACCAGGCATAAGCGGAATAATTAGCTCAAATAAAAAGGGAAACATATTTAAGACATTTTCGTTGCTTTATCACAAGTGGTTTCCAATTTATCGTTGCATAACACATTTCCAGTTGCAACGTTTCATGGCCTCTACCACCCTTAGAAATAACTTCATGTCCTATGTCATATATGTGTCCCTATTTATTTGTTTAAAGGATTTCGCTCATGCCGGGTTAGCATACATTGATGGCTCACTCTATATAGTCCATTCAGATTAATTCCAACATTCCCGAAGACTTGCTAAAGTTCTGTTTCCAGGATAATTCTCCGCCTTGTGCAGACAAAGCTTATCCGAGTCTAGAAAACTACACGAAAAAGATAACGCTCCGCATTAATGCACACTCAGCGCAACAATATTCTTCAAAATAAATATTTCTTACTTCTGTAAACATTACCAAAACCTATTTTTTCTCTGTTTTATTGATATTAATTTTAAATCAAACATAATGATTTATAAATAAAATATATATTAAAGTGTAATTTAACCCACGAGAGACGCTTTTACGTCAACAGAAGCATTAAACGCTTTTCAATCATGGAAAATTTAGGAAACAACAAAACACGTCATATGGGGTAATTATCAAACGGTTTCATTCAAAACTTGTGAAGAAACCGCTAATAGAGTATAGTTATTGCGTGCTGTGTGTTTTCTTAAATTTATTAAATGGTTCCCTTAAAGAACAGTTTTGCAACATATAAATCTAGAATACTGTATCAAAAGTTGCCCTTATTTAGGTTCCCAAACTATGGAGTTATAAGGATAAACGGTTTTTATAGTTTGAAAAATTAAGATAGTAATGCACCAAATTTTCAAGAGTGAGTACATAATTTCTTATGGAACTTTCCGAATGCTCTCGATGGCTTTTGTAAAAGTACGCGTTTAAACAAGACACCTATAGTATATGCGTTTTAAATATATATTTGTAAATGTTTGTATGTTTATCATATTCACTCCCGGTGACTTTTGTACTTGATATACCGCAAAACATTTTTTTATCATAATATTGTGAAGCTCGTACGTAAATTAAAATTCTTTGTATTCTTTTGAAGTTAACGTCAGTAATAGCCTCTATGTTTTATAAAAAAAGTTGTTTCTATTGCAAGCAATTATACAAAATTAATCAAATCATTTATATAACAGCAAATTTTTTAAACATTTTCAATTATGTACAATCTCTTATAGAACCGAGCCTCGTATTTCAAGTACCGATGCCCGTAAACTATTTATGGAAGAATGCTCTGAGACTTTTACTAGTAAAGTATTTATCGCGTCTTATAGAACTATCGACAAATCACTATTTGCAGGGAATGATGGGTACTTATCCACATTATTAAATAATTTAGTGTGGGTAGTGTCAGTAGCAAAGCTGTGTAAATTTCACCCTCTGATATTTAGGACGTGCGATTATTTGGTGATAGATCAATATTTGTAAAACCAAAAGTGTTTTGATAGCGTTTGGCCAAAGATTTTCGAAGAAACTTGAGGCTAGTTTTGAGGACAGATATTGTTATAGAAAACACGTATTGTGATTGGTTACTCGTGTAATAGAAGTTGCACCTAATTTTCTTTTCTCAATTTAGTTCCTGATTACTCTTTATTATTAGTTACTAAAACTAGTATCGTGAGCGACAAAAATATCGTTTCACGTACCTAATTAGTATCCGCAGGTAGCCCGAGATTTAAGTTTGTGCACTGATTTATGTTATAATATACATATATGATTATATTTGAACACGAAAATGTTTTTGCCTTGAATAATGTGAAAATCATTTGATTTTTACGATCACACTGATAGTAACTGTAACAAAATACCTATTTTCCCTCTAATATGAAAGCGCATTTGTAATGAGGCTTTTCACATAAATCGACATAGCAGTTGTTATTTGGGTGATATCCTGTTTTTAGTTGGAAGTATAATTTACGACAGCCCTCTTACGATAATTATATTTAGTGGCAATTTTCTGAAGTAAGAGATTTAACTGTTGTTACAATTTTTTTACATTTAAAAATAAATTTTTAACTTAGTGCTGCTACCTATCGAGAATCGTTCAAAATACGTTCATTTTGCAAATTTATTCATAAGCATTTAACATTTCAGTTTTCAGATTTTTTATTACACATATAATTATTTTTTCAGAAATTTTATTACTGTATACTATTACGACAATGCAGGTAAATTTACGTAACTATAACTATAAAACATGCCAAACAGCAGACCTCGTGGTGCTATGTACGAAATCTTGCTCTTTTCGTGCCAAAATTTAAAATTAACAACTATTCTAGCTTTTCGCACTGTCTATTCGTCGTACAAGTGAACCCCGAACTATTCTCAATTATCGATTTTTTTTTTACAAGTAGAATTATTAGTGTTTTTTTCTAAACATTGTAATATTTATTTGGAATGTGTTGTTGTTACAAACAAGATACGGAAAATTATAATATAGATAAACACAAACAAACAGTGAAGTGTAGCGCCAAACAACCACATGCCAATAACAAAAATAAATATCTTAATTTTGGCTTCAAAGAGACATTTTCGAGGCTTAGAAAACAAGATTTAATACCAGTTGAGTAGAGAAGCTGGAAACTAATGTCAACTAAGAACATCTTGATAAGTGACTAATAATTAACGTTAGTCTCAAGACTGTAATCTGATACATTCTCAAGACGAGGTCTGAGTAACGAGATGTGAGTAAAGACTATTAATATGGCCTTATTTTTATGTATTGGCGCATGAAGGCACGTGTGACTTTTAGGGGATCTCCCACATTTATTATAGTTTTATGAATGTGTAAATTTCAACAGACATGGTGACCAAGTAAAGAGCATGTAAATAATAATGTCTCTCGTTTGAAAAGTACTGTATGAAGTAGAGAGTTGTCGCTGGATGTATGTTATGTTAATGATGAGCACGAAAAAATAGAAAATGAATCTGTAAGTAAAATCACTTAATGGTTTAATAATAATTAAGACATGATATAATGCCTATTGTATTGAAAAAAATAAAATTAGTAAATTTAGTTAGTAAAAATTTTTTTTGGGATTAAATTGTGTACACATTTTTATGGTTAACATTTTATAGTATTGAAATTTGTCATGTATATTTAATGTGTGTTTTTTTATATCTAGTACCTATGATATTTAGCAAGGAAATGTTATAATTTAAAGAGTTAATTTCTTATAGAACACATATTACAGTTGCAAAGACCTAATTTTTCTAATTTTTATTTTGTCTGCGACGAACAGGAACACAATAATGTCAGTAACAAGTTGCAGACGGGCTGTTGTTTTCCTAGCAAACAGCTGAAAGCTGCTACCTGAGATGGGCCGTCAGGTGCTGACGTCACTAATCCGTAGTCAAGCTTCCTTCTAAAAGTGGCTGCGATTAGGCCTTACGTCTGTTTAGGACGTATTTTCGATCGTACACAAAAATGTTAAAAAATGTTATGCCATACGGAATCAAGAAGTTTCTGTACCAAATTTTAATCACGTTGTCGATATTAAATCACTGTCTCACAAAATGAATAAATATTAAATGAGATTTGTGTCACAACCGGAAAACCTAGATGACTAATTCAGAGGTTCTTGCTGCCGTCTACAAAGGAAACTGTGGGAACATATTTTGTTTGTAATATTGGAAGTAAATATATTGCACTAGAGCTAACTGTGAAATATTGGTCTCGTGACATGCAACATTGAGAGATATTTCATGTATGCTATTAACCCACAACACTTCCTCTGAACATAAAATTATATACATTATTCCAGTGACCGAATTGTAGCAATTAAGTGGAACTTTCTACATAATGATTGAGTTTCCCTGCCACGTGTATTTATTCCCTGGATTCCAATGATTTTTCTGTCACCAGCAGCACATTAATTGAACTTTAGTGCGTAGTATTTCAATGGTAAAAATGGCTGAATCAGCTTCAAAATGTTATATGACATGCGCGCACCATACCGAAAATTGGTACATTATACGCAAATAAATTCGCTAACATGAAAATTGCTGCCAGAGTTGTCAATAAATCAGGTTTATCCAGATACGGGAAGTAAAGCGTTACAAAAAAAGCCGTAAATTTTTCAGAAACGAATATGGTGACACCGCGCCGTTTAGTTAAGATTTCAGGAACATTATCTATACTGGAATTCATTTTAGTTCTCTGTATAACTACAACTGCCTTTAATTTTGGTGTATATAATTTAGAAGACTAATTTGGTTATTTGATTTTTTTTTTTGATCTCCCTACCCGAAATTTACACAAAAGGACATAAATGTATTAACGTATATCGTCAGACATATCTACACATATGATCACAATCCATCGCAAGAAACTTTATTCTCGTGTTCTGTCTGTTCTGTAATAAACTGATAAAAAAATGTCCGTACAATTAAGGAAAGTACCGGTTACAAATTATCCAGACATATGCGTTAAATTACGGATTCTCGGTTTTTTTCAATAACGTCACCTTCGTAAATTTCACATAAATCTCCGTGAATTCACGCAACGTGTCTATAAACTTCCACGTTTGTTTTCTGAAAAAATTTATTAATTAAAAGGAATATCAAATGTTTTACTTTCGTTATGTGGATGTTTCACGTTGTATAAAAATGACAATAGNATTACCGGTTACAGATTATCCAGACATATGCGTTAAATTACGGATTCTCGGTTTTTTTCAATAACGTCACCTTCGTAAATTTCACATAAATCTCCGTGAATTCACGCAACGTGTCTATAAACTTCCACGTTTGTTTTCTGAAAAATTTTATTAATTAAAAGGAATATCAAATGTTTTACTTTCGTTATGTGGATGTTTCACGTTGTATAAAAATGACAATAGAAAAGTTTGAAATATTTTTCCGATAACGAGATTTGACCCAAAAATAAAAGATTGGCAGTCCAACAACACCTTATCCACTCACATCCCACACTTTAAAACTAAATTAAAATGTTGAATATGGACAATTTTAAAAACTATGCATGTACACGCCTAAGTTTCTAGTTATGTTAGAGTGCTTGCAAGTTTGTTTTTAATTTGGTCTTTACAAACGGGGATATGAAATTCAGTTTTTTTTTTATAATGTATTTCGCTGTGTAAAAGGGAAATTAGGAAACGTATAGGTATTTTGTCCTATAGTGGGATTTTAACACGAATAGAAAAATTTACATGTAAAAACTCAAACCACTAACCGACATCACCTGTATATAAAGTATTTCGTTAATATGGACTTAAAATGAAAGTGACTGACGCACCTCTCTGAGTTCAAGTAGTGTTAGAGCACTGGCTATTTAGTTTTATTTGCGGTTTATAAACCGAGGTTACGAAAAAATAGTTTTATTTTCGTTATGTGCGTGTTTCACTGTGTATACAGAAGGTTTTGTCCTGTAGCGGAATTTGAACAAGTATCAACGAATTGACACTCCATTAGTGGTTCGCCACTCACCTACTACTATTTTACAGAAAAGAGTATTCTGAAGACGTAATTTTCTACGCTACAGGTATCATCTGCATTGTTCGTGTCTGAAATTCGAATCCCATAAGAATACGGAGAGCTTCCGTATTTAATATTTACGGAGCTCGTTTCCTTTATTCGTCATTACGGAGTGCGTTTCCGTAAAATACTCTACATCACCGCAAAATTTTCCGTAAATCTACAAAAATTTCAAACAGCGTAGCTACTGCACAATTATGACTGCCATTTGTGTGTCAGTTTATTTCCTTTTCGTTTATTTACGTGTGAAGTTGTGATTGTAGCGTGGTTATTTCGCTTGGTTGATTGGTTTGATTAAATTATATTTAATCATATCGCAATGGAATAATTGCAGTAATCAGAGAAAGAAGAGGAAAATATAGCACCATCTCCTCACTTCAGTGATGAAGATGAAAACATACTGAAATCAGTAAAGTTACCGAGGTTACCATGGTCGTGTCGTAGCCATTATGTTTTGAAGCGCATTCCAGTGAAAATAAAAAATTATCTGGTATTGAGCTTCATGTTGTGTGTTGGGCCAAATAAATTAATTCCTGCCAACGTATCAATATGCTACAGCTGAAGAAACTCATTAAAGTAAGTCGGTGCTGAACAAGTGTGTTTTTGATTGTTCTATTTAATTTATCTAACTACTGACTACTGAGAAAATATAAAAATGCTTAGTAATTATTGAATTTAATTAAAATTTCAATGCAACCTCAACAGGAGGTTTATTATTGCAGAGTGAACACCCTCACCACCAAAGTGATCTTGGAAAATCTAGAAATAACGAATGGAAGAAACGGAAATTGTCACAAACTAGAGCAGTAGTAAATTTTTCCTCAAGTAAATTTCTAATGAAACATCATTGAAAATATATCGTACAGGCGCGTCTCGTTTGGCTGAAGCTATAGTTAAGTTCTTTATTGAAGAATATAATCCATTGTGTATAGTTGACTAACCTACACTAATTAACTTGATACGATTCGGTTTACCATGCTCATTAAGAATTGTGTGTTCGATACTCTGTCATTTAAGTTAGATGAATCATTCACAAATATGGTTAATGAACTGAAATAATAATTACTTCGCGCAGAAATTGTGGCCACAACCACTGGCATCTGGCGTAAAGGCAAAAGGTCAATTTATTAATGCGTTTTTTTAGTTGTAATAGTTTCTCACAAATTTTCTTGTAACAGTTTATTTCATCTTAGGGAGGCTAGGGAGGCTACTGCAAAACACTTAGTTTCTACGCATTCAAATTATTATTTCCAAAACAAAAAATGCTGCACACCCACAGATAAGGGCTCAAAATTTTGTAAAGAAATTCGGTAAGAATTTGAATTTTAGTTTTGTTATATATATATGTTAATATCATATATATTTTATTTATACAGGGTTATTCTAAAATCATGGGATAAACATTGAGTGGTGGAGAGGGTCACTAAAGCAAACAATTATTGTATAAGAATATATGGGTGGAAGTGACGCGTTGTGGCACAAACACAAAAATAACACATGAAATGCAAAACATTGTGTATTTACAACGTTGCCGCTAAATGAATTTTTACAGCAATGTTTATAATAATTNCACATGAAATGCAAAACATTGTGTATTTACAACGTTGCCGCTAAATGAATTTTTACAGCAATGTTTATAATAATTGCTTCAAATTGCTACCACCGACAGTAACGCAAGCTTGGTAGCGTCGGTAGAGTGATTGGCGAACAGATTCAAATACGCCGGGTATTTCACGCACGCCACCATTGTCAGCCAATCACGCCATATGTGGAGGTCACCAAGCATGCGTGACTGTTGGTGGATGCATTTCCAGCAATTGTTTTAACATTTTCTCTACGGAATCACTCGTTAAGTATGCTGCTAATGAACATTTTATGTTTCCGTTAATGTGTTATTTTTTTGTGTATGTGACTCAAAGCGTTACTTCCGCCCATATATTCCTATACAATAATTGTTTATTTTAGTGAGCTCTACCACCCCTCAATGTTTGTCCCATGATTTTAGAATCATACTGTATATATAAGGAAAAACTGACTGACAGATTTATCAACGCCCAGCCTCAACCATTGGTATAAGAAACATGAAATTTGGAGAAGACATTCATTTTGTATTGTAGGCAGCCAGTAAGGAGGGATTTTTAAAAAAATCATCCCTTAAAGGGGTGAAAAGAGGTTCAAATTTTGAATGAAGAAAAAAATTTACATTCAAAAGGACTTGCATTTAGTTCAATCTTCTATGTTTCCATATGTGTTCTATTTTAAAGAAAGATCTACTATTTGAAAATATTGTAACGAAAACATGAATTCCACGACGACATGGTCATGGACAAGTCTAGTAACTTACTACATATAATTTTAAATTATATGATTTATTTTACAATTTATATTTGATAAATGGTAACATAAGCTTTACACTAAACTCGTTTCTGAATGTTTGAAGAAGTTTCTGAATATCACACTGAATTTCAGTTCATAGTAGGTAGGTAAAATGTGTGAGCACTGTGAAGAATAAATGCATCATCATCTAACATGTCTTCACTGTGCTCAACAGTTTTATCTACTTCCTATGCTATGAAATTCAGTGTGATATCCAGGCACGTATTCGCCCATGTCAGCTACGGATAGGGAAGTTTCCCAAGTGTAAGAGGACCTCGTCAAATTAAATTATTTCGGATTTTGCTACAGAAGAATATAATCTTGCTACAAGATACGTGAAGATAATGGTGTTTTCATCATAACGAATAGAGGGAAATACCATATACAAAGTGATAGAGATACGTAATCTATATTGCTTAGATTTCGCTTTTACATAGTTTCCTCGCAATCATCTGAAGATTTTACCNACATAGTTTCCTCGCAATCATCTGAAGATTTTACCCATGGTTAACATAAATTAATGTTTTGAACGTTCTACCTATTATTTGAGCTGAATGATTCTTTACAAATTTAACAAGTATTCTCATAATTTCATTAAATTGCAAAGTTAATTGGAAAATTTTGCAGAACGTAGGCTTACCAAATCTTCTTATTTAATATATATGATTAATTTTACTGTTGAATACGATTTTCTCTGAATAACCACATTTTGTGCCATAATATNCCATGGTTAACATAAATTAATGTTTTGAACGTTCTACCTATTATTTGAGCTGAATGATTCTTTACAAATTTAACAATTATTCTCATAATTTCATTAAATTGCAAAGTTAATTGGAAAATTTTGCAGAACGTAGGCTTACCAAATCTCCTTATTTAATATATATGATTAATTTTACTGTTGAATACGATTTTCTCTGAATAACCACATTTTGTGCCATAATATNCCTTATTTAATATATATGATTAATTTTACTGTTGAATACGATTTTCTCTGAATAACCACATTTTGTGCCATAATATTTCAAATTCAGATTTTATTTGCAGATTAGCAGTTTTCTTGATAATTAAAACCCACTATTTCCTTCTCTACCTATTTTCATTTCAAGTAGATATTGAGTCCTTGCACAATTATATATTTACTATGTGTGTAGTAGCTTGTAGAAACGGTAATTGTGGTGGCTGGTGTTGTGCAAATCGAAGGGTATGTTCTTGTGAAGTATTTTGTTTGTGTTCTTACAGATTAAGTTATCACACAATAGTTTTATTCTCTTCTATTAAGCGAGAATATCAAATCATAACTCTCTGAGAATATTACACCAGTAATTTATTTTAATGGTATTTTCCCAAACTGAATACGAGTGGTTGCCGAATACCTTTACTTATGTCTCGCAAAATCGCGAGTCACTGTTTACGCCAGGACACACAGTAAGATGAAAAAGTCCACTACCAGGTGCGTTTAATAGGGCGATAATGACGACCTAAAGTATATTATCATTAGTAATTTTCGTTGGGCAATTAAAAAAGTTATAAGTAAATTGCAGAGAATATAAAATTATATTAGCACTGTTTATTCACCACATTTAAACAGTTTACCAATTGTGTTTATTATTTTTTATGCCACGTTACTGCTTAGGAATTTCAGCTATATACATTATGAAACTTACACTTATGGCACTTCTTACCAAAGTTCGTAATGTGTCAACATTCTGTATGGAAACAAATTTAAGGATTTACCTAAGGGACTAAGAACATTTTATTGACCGTATATCAAAGTGAAGCGGCAAATAACGATTACAATATAGAATTGGAGGAAATGAAATTGTCAACGCCCGTCCTGATTTTTGGAAGTTAACTGGCAAGGCACTAGCTTAAGAATAGTACATCCATTCCGAGTCGTCTGAGGTCGGGTGTACAAACTACAATGCACATCACCATGTCACATTATTCGTGGAGGGACTGCGGTAATGGGAAACCTGTAGAATAAACATTACCACGGGAAATATATAAACCAAGAAAAAAGTATCTCATTCATTAAAATTTACTCCTTCCCCGCGGGAAGAAAATGCGGTGGCGATGTGTTAAAAATGCCTTAATGCGGAAACAGAGCTAGTAGGGTGAAAGGCGCTTATCAATTGCATCTTGAGTACAAATGAGGGTGTAACTTCCGCTACGTTTCTCTCATGGGAATATCCGGGCAACCCCGCCGGGAACCGAACCAGGTTTGACTTGGTGGGAGGCGAGTATTTTGGCGACTACACCATCGCAGCCCTCAGGAGGTATGTTAAGAGTCTCACTTAGTATGTTATTTTATTTTATCAAGCAAATCCGTTCCTCCTTGTAATGTTGAGCGCAAGGTAATTTTGGACTGCGATGAAACAGTAAGTTGATAAGTCGAATGCTGGCCGAGCAACTCAAGAGATGGATGGCTATCGTATTAAGAGCCCAGCTAATGGCTTACGCAAGAAAAAAATACCTGCAAAGTTGAANCTCAAGAGATGGATGGCTATCGTATTAAGAGCCCAGCTAATGGCTTACGCAAGAAAAAAATACCTGCAAAGTTGAAAACTGTAGATGTAAAGAGCGCGGCGGGAGGCGAAAAGTAATTGGAAAGAAAATGTGGAGATGTTACTGATACTTGACGAAGAAGCAAGAGGGCGAGAAGATTGGTATCACAAGGGAAGAAAAACAGACCGGGAGATGAAAGNCTCAAGAGATGGATGGCTATCGTATTAAGAGCCCAGCTAATGGCTTACGCAAGAAAAAAATACCTGCAAAGTTGAAGACTGTAGATGCAAAGAACGCAGCGGGAGGCGAAAAGTAATTGGAAAGAAAATGTGGAGATGTTAGTGATACTTGACGAAGAAGCAAGAGGGCGAGAAGATTGGTATCACAAGGGAAGAAAAACAGACCGGGAGATGAAAGCTTGATGATGGGTCCGCGGAGGCAAGGGACGAGAGTGATCTTTTCATTACGCGTTCGTCTCATTATCAGCACTCGCAGGCAAGTCGCTGCTCGACAGCCCACGTCTTCCTTTTGAGCACAAGAGACCTCCTTCAGTGGAGCCCCCGAGCCGATCGTCTGCTCCTGATGGCTTCAACGTGGCCTGACATGCCCGGCGATAAGTGTTTATTAAACCTCCTTCCCGCGCGCGAGGGCCACGCGAAAATAAACCGCGCCCTCTCCTGTTTACAACCCAGTTATTACCGCGGCTGCTGGCACAATAATTCCAAAATATCCATTTAGTCATTAAGCCCCCATGCACTATTCATTAAAAGATCACACCACAAATTGTATTGAAAGGATCGATGTATATCCACACCACGCAACTCTGCCAACCTCTCATACCAGGACAATGAAAACCATATACCTCACCACACCACAAAAAGCATCGCCCTCCATCCCCTTTACTTCGTCTACTTCCTACTCGCAATCCATTTGCGAGACATTGAGCTTGCATTCGTCATTACGCCGACTCGCCCATGTTTGAGAATTGGAATATATGATTGGATTTTCTTGGAGAAAATCCTGCGCACAATTGATAATTGTTTCATTGTAGGTACAATTTCTATTAACAAATTAATAGTTATAGTAGAAATCATTTAACTATAACGCTTGGTATATTTTCTGGCAGTTCGAACCAGTATTATCGTTTCCCTTTGTCGTTTGTGCACAAATGTAAAACATTAATGTTATAAAATGCAGCTGGCATGCGGTTGTTTGTGAAGCGNTCCCTTTGTCGTTTGTGCACAAATGTAAAACATTAATGTTATAAAATGCAGCTGGCATGCGGTTGTTTGTGAAGCGAATTATGTAGTGGAATTTTAATTGCACATGCGAAATGATTCAAGCGTTTTATTGAGGCAATAAACAAAACCTTATTATTTATTGTGACATTTTTACTTACCATTATATAAGGATGTTGCCTGCCATAAATAAAGTCCTGTGATGAGGCAAAAAGTTGCGACTTGCGAGTATGGCACTGCTCACACGGTGATACTCAANATAAATAAAGTCCTGTGATGAGGCAAAAAGTTGCGACTTGCGAGTATGGCACTGCTCACACGGTGATACTCAAATCTCGGATACTCGAGGACTGGGATAAGGATACTTGGAGGATCTGGTTGTCCGTCATCCTCACGCAGCCACTACTAAGTTGCGGGTTCCCTTTCAAAAATGAAATCAGTATTCAGTTCCCTCCGGGGGTGGTAGAGGTGCGTTTATACAGAGCGCTTCATTGTACAATGTCTAGTGATAGTAGTGATGAGGATATCATTATCCAGTATTATTATTACCGCCGCAGAAGAAAACAGTGAGAAGATTCTGGTTACAACCTTATATCGAAAGGAACAGGAATTGTAGATTATTTGTTGCTGCAAAACAATTGCAGGAATCAGATTCTAAATTCCTTGCATGCTACAGAATGAGAAAGGACACGTACCAAAAACTAATCCAGCTCATAGCTCCTGCTATTCATTGTAGAGACACCAACATGAGGGAATGTGTGAGCCCCGAGGAACGAGTTCTGGTAACATTGAGGTAAGTGAAAATTCGCATTGTAAGAATCATTTTAGCAATTTCATTTATTCAGTATTTACAAAAGAAAGGGGAATGGTATAGTTACTACATAACACAAAGAATCGAAATAATGTTTTACGAAATTATGAGGTGCTATAATAAAAAAAGTTTAGAGAAGTGGCTAGTCTTTGCTCATCCATTGGTGACATGTGGCTTTCCTGATGGAGTAAAGCTTCGTCCCCGTGTAGTGATGAATGTGAGGAGGATCGGTATGGCGAATTTTGTGATGGTGTGTGGGTTCCATGCATGGGTACTCGAAATCCGTCCGTTCGATTGTCCGTAATGTCATCAATGAGCCGTAGAACCTTACGTCTGAACAGCATCTCAGCGTCTGTCGGAGGTTCAATTTCCGGTAGGAAACTCAGAAGAAACATTTTTTTTTCCATTTAGAAACTTTCATTTCAGAAACAATTTTTCCTGTTTTTGCATCCATGAAATCTTTGAACGACTTGTCCATATCTGTTAGCGTATTTCGCTTGCGTTTTCTTTTCGATGTTGAACTGCTGAGGGGCTTAGAGGTCTGGGGTGGATCATCTTGGGCAACCAAATTGGTTAAAATGTGAACGTCAGAAGGAAGTGGTTGCGATAATTATGTGGCCATGGTGGTATCGTCTTCTTCATCAGTCAGGCTTGTGTTCTTTAAATAGTCATCAGATAACTGTTGTGACAGAGTAGGGGTAGAAAATGTCTCATTGGCTACTTCAGTCAAATTCCCTTCTGGTGTTCCTACTGTTCTAATGAAAGGAAGCGTAAATTTCATGGCCTCTGATAAATAATACAGTTTTTTCTTGTTTGCACCTGAACCGCTTGCTGCAGGCTTTAGGTGACGCACAAATACGGAGCGCAGATTTTTCCGCTTCTCCTTGCACTCGCTCACCGTAAAAAGACAGAAATAGGAATTGTCAACCATGATTTAAACATAAATAATGAAGAAAAATAAGTTCCTGCATGCTAACTTTCAGCTGATGTATGGGTTATTATACAACAAAATCATTAACTATTCCAGGTATCTGGGAACAGGATGTAATTTTGCATCAATCTCATTGTACTTCGCAAGAGGACAGTGTACGGTAATATACATCGTACGTGAAACTACAAAACTAATTTGGGAAGTGTTGAATCATACCTACATGCCTATTCCAGACGAAGAGCAATGGAAAACAATTTCTCAACGTTTTATTCAATGTGGCATTTACCCAATTGTTTAGTAGCGTTGGATGGGAAGCACATCCATCCGCATCGAAAAATTACCAGGGACAGGCTCTACTAATTTTAATTATAAACAGTACCACTCCATATTACTAATGGCATGCAGTGATGCTGATGTTTTTTTTCCATCATTGAAACTGGTTACGCTGGCAGAAATAGTGATGGAAGGTTATTTCGTACATCAGCAATCAAACAGTGGATTACAAATCGAATATCAAACTTGCCGCCACCGTCAAGATTACCAGATGATGAAAATGAGTGTAACTTCCTTTACTATTTTGTTGTAGATGAAGCCTTTCCTTTGTCAAGATACTTGATGCGGCCTAACCCCAGAAAACCCTTGATAATACTATAAAAGTTTTCAATTACAGATTGAGTAGAGGAAGAAAATCTGTAGAATGTGCTTTTGGAACGACGACAAAAAAATTCCAAGTCTTAAGCAGTTCTTTTCGTGCCCGAACTACGCAGGGAGTGGTTGATATGACAAAATCAGTTTGCATTTTGCATAATTTCATTCGTAAATGTGAAGATAGTCAATATTACAGTTACGAACCACAAGAAAACTCCGAAACTCCTACTACCATTGTTCATCCAAGAAGGGACATAGCACCGCATTCTCGGTCTACTGCTAATGAAGTAAGGAATTATTTAGCGAACTATTTTNTCATCCAAGAAGGGACATAGCACCGCATTCTCGGTCTACTGCTAATGAAGTAAGGAATTATTTAGCGAACTATTTTTTAACACCTCCATATTGATCCTACTTGTACTGCAGGTGATAATCTTCTAAGAAAGAATGTTCAAAAGAATGAAATAAAGAAAAATACCTCTGAAATAATAAATAACATTATTCCTCATTTTAATCCTTTAATAAGTAATATTTTATGTTGTGCTGCCCTTCATGGCAGTGGAAATACTGCATTTGAGGAAGTAAAAAGTTATTGTAAAAAATTACTTTGATATTGTTTATGAAATGTCATTTTGTGTAGTTTGTAGTTGGTTTTAACATCGTGAACAACATTTATTTCGTGTAACTATTTTTTGTAATAAAATTAGATAGGTGGCTAAATTTTATTTTGTGAATTTTGTTTTTATACTACATACAACAATGTATTTCATTTTGTACTGCACTGCAGTGTACAAACATAACTCACCTGAGAGCTGAACTTCCTTGGCTATTTCGTTCCACGCCTTTTCTGTTACATCTTTCTTTGAATAGCCTTTCAGCTTATAGTAATACAGCATTGTAAATTTTTTCCTTCTGCCACAAACTTCAAATTGAACACGGTGAAGGATACGAAGCAACTGAGCTACTAGGAGACCAGCACGCCGAGTCTGTAATATCCCCGTCTGAGTGTCGCCGCCGGGTATCACCGTGTGAGTAGTGCCTAAGTAGACACCGGCCGATGGAAACACAAACACCTGCAGCTACCGGTACTTTCAAAATGACTAATCGCTGTAACTGATACTCTTGTTGTAAACAATATCGATCAGGGTCTGAAGAAGGAGGGTGCTGAAGAGGTGATAAGTGTAACCAAATACAGTAGAGTTTTCTGCTGAATTTGGTGTAAGTATGTGACGCCGGAATAAGAAAGGGATGGCGGGGAAAGGGTAGTGATAAAGTGCGAAGGAGGATAGTGAACAGATGAACAAGCGCAATTGTGTAATGCTGGAAATGGAAAGGACGAAGAGGGAAGGGTTGTTAACCTTGTGTCCTGCGCTCTTGACGATCAGAGCTAAATATATTGTTGCAACACATGACGAGTGACAGTGCTTAATTGCTGTATATTACGCATTCCTTCTTGCCGATATTGAAATATTTTATTTATTGTGTATATTGCTCATGACAGCGTTACTATTTCGAGCTTTGGATACAAAACAGCACAAAAAAATATATATATTGTTGTTTAGATTCATTGTAAATTAAATTTTAATTACTTATTAAATGCAATCGGCGTATCATTGAATTTATATTTATCAGTCGGATTTTAATATTAAATAATATTATGCCTTGGGCCACATTGTATTTTCGTATAAGCGTTTACATAATTATAAAGCAAAACACATTTTCGCAATTCGGTGTTGTATGCTTCGTAGATAATCTACTAATTGTTATTAATTAATTTGAATACTATCATTTTCAAACTATTTGGGCAGGCCTGTTTGACATAGCGACCATGCAGAACTTACCAGTCAGGCTGTATTTCGCTGATTATTTTGTTGTTTGATATATCTCTGTGTTCACGAGTCACTATCTAGAAGCACTTTGTTTAAATATGATACATTCTCACCAATAAGTTACTAATCGTGTTCAGTATGCTGTCGTCATGTGATATGAGAAAAAGTTTTAAAGAACAGCTTGTACTGAATCCTAAATTTGTATTTTTTCCTCCATTTAGGCTCAAAATCTTACCAATTATTTTCCTTAAAGAAATGCCTTATTCTAATATAATAGGCGAAAAGACCTTATTTCCTAGCAAAAACAATATTGAATGAACATAAAATAAAAATTTGGAGTCAGGATACAGTAAATATTTGGGGCCAACCGAAAAGGTAGGGACTTCAGCACTGTGAAGGGTGAGACGAAGTGTGTATTGAACTGCAATTGATTGCGGAGGCTGAGAAAATAATCAAGTAAAGCAGTAAGACTCGGCCGATGGCAAAGTGCCTCAGTTTTATTCGGTATGGTATTTGTGGAATAATTTTGTAGGAATGGTTTATGAGATATAATTTTTTAGGAATGATCTTTGAGGTATGTACGGTATAGTATTTGATGAATGGTTAACATCGGGGTATTGAGACCCGATGAGGTTTAACTGACAGCAAGGGAAACGGGACTTATCCGAACCAGCCAGGAGCAGTATCTTCCGGTAGGATTTCTAGATGCTTAAATCCTCTGGTGCACATGCCGGGGATTGAAATGGGCTCTCCATGCTGGTGATGCGGGGAGCAAAAAGGAAATGTTGGGAAGACCATGCGTACCCCCCCCCCNACTCTGCATGTAAGTTAGTAATGCGAGGCGAGCACTGTGACCTCGATGTATACTTATGAGAGTTTACTTTTCCCAAGGTAAACTGGAGTTCTTTAAGAAATATTACCTTCCAGCAGCAGTGTCCACTGACACGATTCTCACGTGCGAAAATTCTGGTATAGAACATAATGAGAATCGAACATTGTTTGCTATGTTGGGATAAAGCAGTGGTGTAAAGAATAGACTGGCCTTAAGTTTGCACTCCTACGCAAATATGTGTTCTGAGGGAAATATCTTATGTGTGTATTCGTGATGGAAGGCGAATACTCTAGCTGCTGTACTGCTGCTAACCGCCAATACTTTGCTGTGTCATGGAAGATGTCATCGTTGGAAAACGGGACTGGNGTAGCTGCTGTACTGCTGCTAACCGCCAATACTTTGCTGTGTCATGGAAGATGTCATCGTTGGAAAACGGGACTGGGGGCATTTATTTTTTTTTTGGCTGGAGGGTCCGAGCTGATGTGTTCAATTAATCATATTTTCGCAGATCGAAGTAGGCCTTCTGACCTAAGTAATTTATCCTGCATCCCTATGTTTTTTCTGTGCATTGGTAAAAGACCTGATGCGTGCTAATGTGTATATGTTGAAATATTTTTCGCGCATTTATTGCGTATGTGCTTGCTTAATATACAATATGAGTCTGGAAAACAGCGATAGAATTTTCCTGCATATTCCTTACGAAATTAAGGTCCAAATTCGACATATGTTCTACGATGCTCCACAAGGGTGGTATGCGCCCTTGATCATGGAGATAAAATANTTAAGGTCCAAATTCGACATATGTTCTACGATGCTCCACAAGGGTGGTATGCGCCCTTGATCATGGAGATAAAATACCTGTTTATTGCAAATTTTATAGAAAGTTTTTGAAATGGAACAATGGCACCCAGGATAATTTGCAGTTGAACGGATATCAGCAACCACAGCAAAACCGTTCGCTGCGATTAAATTATGTCTTACGGAGATTGGTGGTTGGATAAAGTACAGAAATGCATAATTTTAATCAGGTTTCCAATGATGGAATATCCGAGAGCACATTATAACTAATGAAAATGTTCGTATTGTGTTATCATTCTAAACCTCACCGTTTGTGAAGAATTCTCACATAAAGGTCGCAACATTTGCATTACTCTACCTGGCATGCAAACAACACACATACATTTTTTTTGTCGTACTTGCTGGGAGGGCAACTGGAATAACAAGGCATTTGTCTGCTACATCACACACTCGCTTGGCACTCACACAGACCCTAGTAGGCAGTATCACTGCATCTAGACCGCTTACATGATATACCATGTGTACGGTTGTCTGTGTGTCATTGTGACAACACGAATTTCTACATGTGGGTAGAACTTGCGGACATGCACCTAATGTACAGAGCAGCAAAGGGATGAGGTAGAAAGGCACACCGCATGTACATAGCTATTTGTCCTAGGAGATAGGTACCACAACACTCCAACTTTACTGCCATTGAGCAGTGCCTACACGATACAGAAACAGTCCGCAGAATGGAAACATGATTCTGGATGTGGACGACGTGTGCATTCGAAACAGTTTGAAAGAGGTGACCCGCGATTCCATCGAAGAGGCACAATCCACCAGCACCCGAGTCATTGCCCACGCAATCGATGCCAGCCAAAGTACTGCAATACAGGTTTTTCGCGAGCAACAACTGCGTCCTTCTCACCTGCATATGGTCCAAGCAACAGGTCCGGGCTCTTATTTTCGTCGGCTAAAATTCGCTTGGTGGTACCTACAACAGTGCAATATTTCCCTAACCTCCACACTGTGTACGGACGAGGCATGCTTTACACACGACGGTATTTTTAATACCAGTAATATAAACATATGGGTGGAAGGTAACCCATACTGTAACTGCATATGAAGTTATCAGCAGAAGATTTCTGTGAAGATGTGGGCAGTTATTGTGCACGACCATCTCATTGGTACATTCCATATACATCCACGACTTAACGTTACTTTATCATAGATTCATTCAGAACACACTACCGCAGCTAGTGGTGGATGTTCCACTTGAAGTGCGAATGTATTTGTGGTTTCAGCATGATGGCATCCTAGCACATTTTGGCCGGGATATGCGAGCATATCTCGATATAGCATATCCTGAGGTCAAGCTGGACCGATTGCCTGGCTGAACATTCGCCTGAGATGACACTTATCCATTTTTTCGATTGGGGACATGTTCAATCATTCGTGTACGATACACTTGTCGATAGTAAAGAGGACCTGCTGCTGAGAATTGCTAAATAATTTGACACCATCTGCCACATGCCAGGAGTATTAATGAGGCTCAGAGTGTCACTGCATCGACGCTATGGCCTGTGTATTGAAGTTGATTTTGAACAATTGCTATAAGGGCGTGTAGCCTCTACTGATGTGTTGCACAATTAAATTTACTTCATTTGTCTTTGTGTTATTAAAAGGTCCCATGTGTTCTATAGGTGTGTGAAGGTAGCTTCCCTGGGAATATCCTACCAGCCATACTAACTTTTTCAGTGTAGGTTCCACTATCAGAATACACACTTATCAATACACCAGGGACATGAAAATATTATGCCTTGCTCTGATGAATGGTGTGTGATATTCGAACTCATTATTATCGTGGCATTGTGGAAAGTTGTAGATTATGAATAAAACCTACATTAGTATCACACAAATCATGCCTGTTAAATACATTTGGGTTGGAATCTTTAAACATTAACTCCTCGTAAAAGGTGGGGTTTAGCATGATAAAACGAAACTATATTTTTAGTTGATTTTAATGTTTTCTTTAATAGTTCAGCATTGGAAAACCGATTAGGCTGTGCCATCACATAATTTTATGTGACAGCAGGGTTGCAATTATTGGTTTCTCTAAGACAATCTAATGGCAGTTACCAGTTTTGCTGTGGTTGCTGATATTGGTTCAACTACACGTTGTCCAAGGATGCCATTATTCCATTTCAAATATTTTATGTTAAATTTACAATAAACTTGAGTTTGAAATCCACCTTAAAGGGTACCTACGACCCATACACATCACCGTAGACCAAATATATCATAGATGTTTTTGACCTAATTTTTCATAAAAAATATGCAGGTGGAGTTTGTCGGTGTTCTCGGATTCCCCATGTATACATTATTTTCTTGTGGCATCATGTGGGGCCGAAAAGGTGCATGTCTGATAGCGAGCATCGGAACAATTCCTGGACATGATGGTGGTAGCAGACTGAGCAAAGCAGAGGTTGCCTTGAAGTTGCCTCTTGCGCGAGTATGTGTGCTGAAGGAAGGACCCTAGTAGATGGAAATGGGTGGTTCTATTCCACCTGGCTCTTGGCTCATGGCAGGGGGCAAGCGGCGTCCCCTCCCCGAGACAGCCGATGACGTCACCGCGGCGCGCGCGCTTCGCAAGGTGCCCGTCTCTACAAAAGGCTCTCATCGCTGATTGGCTACGCAAGGCTCTAAAAAGGCGCTCGTCACTACGCGAGGCTCTCACAATTTGTTTCGAAAATGAATTTTTTTTAATTGTAATTATTTTAATTTTTTAAATTGTAATTTTTTTTTTAATTTAGTTGTTTAACTGATTAGCTACGCGAAGCTCTCGAAACCAGCAAGTCATGTTAGCTGAAGAATGTTAACAAATAGACATTTAAGCCCTATGCGAACTTAAAAGCATAGTTGGCAACCGTTTAAGATGTACTCGTAAAATTCGTAACATAGGAATCGACGCAGACAAGGTAAATTAACAAATAGCCATATAGGGCCCTTTGCTAACTTATAAGCATAGTTGGTCATAATTTCCGAATCATTTATGATGTGGGCTCCAAATTCGCAACATAGGCCGAGGTGACAACAAGGATAATTACCAAATAGTCATTTAAGCTCTATACTAACTTATAAGCACAGTTAGCCATAATTTCTAAACCGTTTAAGATGTAGACACCAAATTCATAACATAGGCCTCGACGCAGACAAGGATAGTTACCAAATAGGCATATAAGCCCTATCATAACTTATAAGCATAGTTGACTGTAATTTCCGAACCGTTTATGATTTAGACGTCCAATTCGTAACATAGACCAAGGCACCAACAAGGATAATTACCAAATAGCCATTTAAGTCCTTTGCTAACTTATAAGCATAGTTGGCAACCGTTTAAGATGCACTCGTCAAATTCATATCACAGACATCGACACAGACAAGGAAAATTAACACATGATCATTTAAGCCCTATAAGAACCTATAAAAATATTTGGCCATAATTACGAACCGCTTAAGATGTACTCGTCAAATTCACCACTTAGAAATCGATGCCGGAAAGGATAATTAACAAATAGTCATTTAAACCCCATGCGAACTTATTAGTATGCACCATGACACAAAGTATGTCACCACATATAAACACAGGCACATTCACTTACTCAAACAAATACACACACAAGCACGAACTTACCCAAACATATACATGCACACACACATGCACTCACCCAAACATATGCGAACACACACATACTTACCCAAACATATACGTACACTAACACACACTTATCCAAATGTATACGCATACGCACATACACTTACCCAAACATTTACGAACACAAACGCGTACTTACCCAAACATATACAAACACATACCGCACTTACCCAAACCAATACGCGCACACACACAAACAGACATAAAAAAATAAAAGAGAAGTAGTTATTATCACCTACCAACATGCACTGTACAAGCGACGAACACTGTACAGCACACGATGCTAGACAAAACTATGTGTCTGAAAAAAAGCTATCGTTATAGCCTTGGATAGCACAGCAAAATATAGTAAAACGATCGTTCTCACATACANTCTACAGTACACGATGCTAGACAAAACTGTGTCTGAAAAAAAGCTATCGTTATAGCCTTGGATAGCACAGCAAAATATAGTAAAACGATCGTTCTCACATACATCCAACGTCCGTGCCATGCTACAAAGACAAACAATTTCAACCAAGTAACAGGCGAAATATGTAACATTAGAGTAAAGTAAAATACTATGACAGATGCGTAATTCCCAAAAAAAAAAACACAATTTTCCTCGTTTTTCTCCCGAAATACGTTTTTTCCCAAAAATTGCCCTTTTTCCAAAAAAATTTCACGAATTTCTTCAAAAATGTTTACAAAAAAAAAACTAAATTCGCATACATATTTGCAAACATAGTAGTATATGTGTTTTCTAAACGTCACCGGACAATGTGCCTAATTCGCGCGTCATACCTGCGTGTACTCTGATAGCTTTTTGCTCTCCCATTCCGCCCAGCGCTGTTTCTACAGCGTTAATTCGAGTCATACCTGTCCCTAATGTGCGTAAATGTGTCTCAATACTTGTTTGCAGTGCTAGCAGCGGCCGCAGCGCATCAGATGTAACACTTCGCACAACGGCTACGTTAACAGCGTCCTCGTCATGCCTGGGAATGCCAAGGTTCTTGGCCCGCTTACCCTCAAAACTGCAATTCCCATAGTTGGTGGACATTATGCAGCTTTCCGGTGCGCGTTTCAGACCGGTATGTCCAAATTTGGATATGGAGTAANTAGTTGGTGGACATTATGCAGCTTTCCGGTGCGCGTTTCAGACCGGTATGTCCAAATTTGGATACGGAGTAACTCACACTTCACTGACGGCTAATAATAAACTAATCGAATGCTTTGCGATACCTTTCTTTATCAATTGGNAAAAAAAAAAAAAAAAACATAATTTTCCTCGTTTTTCTCCCGAAATACGTTTTTTTTTCCAAAAATTGCCCTTTTTTCCAAAAAAATTTCACGAATTTCTTCAAAAATGTTTACAAAAAAAAACTAAATTCGCATACATATTTGCAAACATAGTAGTATATATGTTTTCTAAACGTCACCGGACAATGTGCCTAATTCGCGCGTCATACCTGCGTGTACTCTGATAGCTTTTTGCTCTCCCATTCCGCCCAGCGCTGTTTCTACAGCGTTAATTCGAGTCATACCTGTCACTAATGTGCGTAAATGTGTCTCAATAGTTGTTTGCAGTGCTAGCAGCGGCCGCAGCGCATCAGATGTAACACTTCGCACAACGGCTACGTTAACAGCGTCCTCGTCATGCCTGGGAATGCCAAGGTTCTTGGCCCGCTTACCCTCAAAACTGCAATTCCCATCGTTGGTGGACATTATGCAGCTTTCCGGTGCGCGTTTCAGACCGGTATGTCCAAATTTGGATATGGAGTAACTCACACTTCACTGACGGCTAATAATAAACTAATCGAATGCTTTGCGATACCTTTCTTTATCAATTGGNTGGAGTAACTCACACTTCACTGACGGCTAATAATAAACTAATCGAATGCTTTGCGATACCTTTCTTTATCAATTGGAAAATCTTTCGCAATTGCTAGGAAACCGTACGCATCTCTCCAGCAATGCACCCTCATTTCTTTAAAGCTGTCAAATAGCATATCGCTATTTACATGATCCAAGTATATGTGGCGTAAATTCATATCGTTTATACAAAATATGGCTAGGAAATTGGCATTGTCACTTAAAAGCTGCTTCGGCATGCGCGAGTATGTTTTACACAGATATAAGACATCTATAGCCATATGTCGCCCCATACTGAAATATCGCTGGATATTTATTTGTTTTTCGCAAGCTACATCGTCAAAAAATAAAAACAGANATGTCGCCCCATACTGAAATATCGCTGGATATTTATTTGTTTTTCGCAAGCTACATCGTCAAAAAATAAAAACAGAGTTCAGCAATGCTTCGTCTGGCTTTATAACTGATTAATTTTCACTAAAGGGGAAACATTGCAGTCCCGCAACCCCTTGCAGAATTTTTGCTAGACGCAAATACTTCGGCTGGTGGAGCGATTTCGAATAGAGGTACACATTTTTGAAGCAGAGGCCGTTTTGTTCTTCTAACAAACTCAGGAGGGCACAAGTCTTCCCAGAATTTGAAGGACCGCATATAATTGCGTGAACTGTTCCCGGCAATAATTTTCCGTGTCTCGATTTAAATGGACCAGTTTCCAATGCCTTGTAAATGTTACTAATACGTACTGGTAGCCTAGTATCCTTTGTGACAACTTCGATTATACTGCTACACAAATCTGTAAATCTAAATTATTTATATGTTATAATTTTTTTGTCGAAAGTACGATAGGTCTGTGGTGTACAGCTTTTTCTTTGGAATGTACAGAGGATTGCTCGTTTTACCGACGTCTGGCTGACTTTGCCCGGACGTGCAAATAATAAATGATGGGGGAATTTATTTCAATTTATCGTCCTCATGCACCCTCCCTGAAAACTAGCGCAGCTGCAGGTTTTGGAGACGTCCGTAAATTAACGTAATATGAATCGATTGCTGTGTGATGACTCAGACTGTAGGTCTCGTCTTTGGCGAGCGAAGCAGCCTGTAAATTACAGTAATTTGCATCAATTACCGCGATCTGATGACTCAAGACGATGCAGCTGCAGGTTTTTGTGATGGCATCACGTAAAGTACAATCAATTTTGTCGCACAGCAGTGACTCAAATGTTATAATTCACCTTTAACGACATTCTTAAATGCCACTGCTGCGGTGACTCATAATTTACATCAATTACCTCGTGGTGACTCAAGACATTGCGTTGTAAGAACGCGTCGACACATTCATCATAATTTATTTTTTTAACTGTGTCTGACCGTCTTTGTAGCATCAGAAGGTCCCTAATGGTTGCCACTCCTATAGTTAAGCCCAAATTAGGTTTTGTTTTCAGAGGGGAACGCTAGCGTGATTTTGGTATAGATTGCAGGCTCATATATACACCTATTTCATTGGCTAGTATTCAGTTTTGCTTTCTCGGGGAAGATGCTATTTGAACTGGCACTATTGGAGACTATTTTTGTGCGTTATGTCTACTGTCAGCAATATGTCTGACGTTGAGGTGATCATTACTCCACCTACATCTCCGGCTACTTAACATGTGCGTTCACCTTCCCCTGCGAAGGCAGCTGAGAATATTGCAATTAAGAACGCCGTTATTTTACAGTTTTTCAGAATTATTTCGCTTAAATGCGTGGTACTAGGTATTGGCCGGTGGGAGTGTCTAGACCTACTGACGACGACACATGTTCACACAACTGCGATAGCCATGCGAGAGGACATTACAGACATTGTTCCTTTTCTGTATAAGTATATTGCGCATACATCAAAAAAGGTGAGGGGGGAATTGGATGCAGGCTTTGGAGTTCCTAGCTTCGTCCGCAATATTACCCCTTACTTGTACTAAAGAGCGGTTGGTCGTCTACTTCGATGAATGTGTCAAAGTCAACTTTGTTCAACTGGATGAAGCATCTACTGTCACCCTCAGCAACGACGTAGCACACGCAGCAGCAGCCATCGCCATAGAGAGGTTGCTACAATACTTCGTCTCGTGCGCCGATGCCAAGAACTCCACAACTGCGAATGGAGCCCTCATCCACCGTCGATCATGTGAATTGCTCGACGTATGATTTCAACCAGGCATTTCGAAGCTCACTCAATGTAGCAAGCATCACTTCTGGAAATAATACAGATTACACTCCGTTCATTTCTTCACAGAGCAGTGGTGAAAGTTTAGTATGATGTGTGACGATGTTCGTTAGAAAATTGTGTGAATTCATTCTACGTCACGTATTTTTACTTGAAATGTAACCCGCAATGAGGTTCATTAGAAAAAAGTTTTTTTACTCTTGACATTAAAATCAGATTGCTTACTTCGAAATACAATGTGTGTGAACGTATGGCGTTTAATAAAAGGCATAAATAAATAAGCCTGTGTCATGCTTTTTTTTATTTTTTATTTAAAAAATCCTTTTTTTCTTAAATACTTATTTACTGTGTGTGTGTGTGTGTGTGTGTGTGTTGGGTTCAATTGGATACCTGGGCTGAGATAATTGCAAGTGTTTAATTTGGAATATCCCTCTTCAACGCCTAAGAAACTAACAAAACAACAACAACAAAAACATATACACATATTATTTTTTGATAATTTCAATTAATTTTATATGCCAATAATTATGCTGCTAATCAAGTACTTTTTAAATAAACACTTCATTGTGCGCAGTCTCGCACGATTTAATGGCTAGAGGGGTGGTGGTGGTGCCAACATGGCTGTCGCTACGGAGAGTTCACAACAAAGAGACAGGGGTGACACAGCATCCAATATGGCTGCCGATAATTAAAAATAAAAATTTTACTTTTTTTACATAAATTTTTTTATTTACTGGCTGGCAAATAACTGCCTTTGAAAACAACTTGTACTGACTGCAATCATGGCCGCCAGTAACTCAATGTACTGACTGCAAAAATGGCTGCCAACATGGCCGCTGCTGCTGCTGCTGAGGTGGTGGTGCCAACATGGCTGCCGCTACTGAGGGGTGGAACCATCCAATATGGCTGCCAATAATTTAAAACAAATTTATATTTGATTTCTTTAAGTTTTACATACTTTTTTATTTACTGGCTTGCAAAATGCCTGCCAAAGAAAACCACTTGTACTGACTGCAAACATGGTCGCCAATAATTTTTAGAAATATTTTATACTTTTTTTCCTTAAGTTTTAGATCTTTTTTTTACTAGCTGGCAAAATGGCCGCCATTGAAAACAACTTGTACTGACTGCAAACATAGTCACCAAAAATAAAAAAAATTCTTTAAATAACATTTTAGATAAGTTTTACATGGATTTTTTAATTTACTGGCTGGCAAAATGGCCGCCATGGGATGGTATGTTCTAGAATGTACTGACTGCAAACATGGCCACCAACATGGCCGACCTCCTGCAAATGCATTTCTCCTCCTGCAAATGTTTTCCTCCTGCTCTTGTATTCCGGTGTCCCTGTGTCCCTGTCAAGAACCTGTGTTCGAATGCTCCATTTCCTACTACTACGACCTACATGTTTTAAGTGATTCAGTAACTAATTTTTAAAATGATTACCCTGTAAATATTTTAGGTTAGTAAATCTATCATTCGAAACATTAGACCGATAAAAACAGAAGTTTATGATCCTAATACGACCTCTGTAATGCAGTTGATTGCGCGGTCGCTTATGGTACTAGGTTTTCTAGATACGAGTCCCGGAAAAGGCACGTGTGTATTTGTCATTGTCTCACTATTTTGCATATCATTCTGGTATCATCTCTAGTGCTATTTCTTTCAAAGAGAACTGTCCTAGCTACTTACTCATATTTTAATAATATATTTAAAAATTAATTGCACTAGTGTCGAGGTAGGTAGGCTCANCTGTCCTAGCTACTTACTCATATTTTAATAATATATTTAAAAATTAATTGCACTAGTGTCGAGGTAGGTAGGCTCATTAGTTATATCAGTAACATCTTGTTTATTGATGGCGAAGAGTAAAAATTTACATTCACTCTCAGTTTAAGCAGTGTCTCGCAGCCGTAACAATGTGTTTCACAACCTATTTTGCATATGCTCGTCTCTTGAGTGTTCATGTTTGCAGCCTCAGTACTTCTACCAGTGTCGCAGACACTGCTATATCCATCTTGAAGGGGCGACATAACACGATTGGGCAGTATTCACAGTTTTTGTCTTTGAACCAATGCATAAAGTATTAAGGAAGGAAAACGTAATCACAATTTGGAAACTTGCATCGCTGATATATTTGTGTACTGATGGAGATGCATGTCTGAGGTGTAACAGATAGCTGTCGGGAAAGAAAATCCTATAAATTGGCAGTAAGAACGAAAGATTATTAACAGATTAAATTCTGAGAACGAATATTACATTGCTGAAGCTTTATTCGCCTATAAATATCACCGGCATTCTGAAACAAAATATGTAACACTCATCAGTCTCAGTGATTAATATGTATTCGTTATTAAGGGGGAGATGACCCATATTCTGTTCCACATCCCTGCCTTAATCGATTTTAATGGGAGTGTTTTACTTTCAGGCATCTACTTTCGTGGAATTTTTTCATTTATTAAAAAATTAATTTTCATATGTTTGTGGCAGAACAAATTGTGTGTAGATATTACTGTACACAACTGTATAAATTTTCATTTGGGGGAAATAAACTTTTTCATTTGATTTAATGTGGGCTATAAGGTGACGTGATGTCTGTCCTCGTGCATGTGAGTTTGTGCGTAGGATCAGCTTATGGACTGAACGTATGCCACGGGGTTGTGGGAGGGGACGTGTATGCGAACCACAGCTCGCAGCGAGTTATGAAAAAAAAATTTTTTCCTCAAATATATGTCCTTAAGTATATTACGTATAACGGTAACTTCGCATCATCTGAGATCCGGAGTTGACCCGCTCCGAGTGTTCGTGGGCGTTTTTTCTATATACTCTCTGTATTAAATTTGCTTGGAATTGATATATTTTCCTGTCAGTGATGGCCACTTTTTTTTTTTACTGCTAGTGGAATACTGGCAACGGTTTCTATGTGTATATTTTCGGCCGGTGGTGGCTACATATTTTACTGTTTAATGAAGGTAAATTTATGTAAACTTTATTCTCTCGTCTGGCTGAACATTTCGCAGTTAATGTGGCAGTAATAAGTGATATCGTATGTTTTATTCTTATATCCATGGTAAATACAAATTTTACAGTGGTGCAGAAACNGTGGCAGTAATAAGTGATATCGTATGTTTTATTCTTATATCCATGGTAAATACAAATTTTACAGTGGTGCAGAAACAATTTTTTATGTATGAGACAAATTATTCAAATTTGTACATTTTAAAACATTAAATCATCTAAAATAAAAAAAAAAGCTGTGATTAAAAAAATTCTACCTTTGTTAGGATTTCTTTTTTACTGACAATGGTCAAGGACGGCAATACATTGCTACATGAATGACGAAAGGCTATATTTTGTTTGGAAGGTTATTAAACCATGACTTTAGGCAGGGTCGTCTTTCATCTGATGGGTTATTAGTGTATATTTTACGTTACCTTATTGATATATAGGTAGTTGGCTTCATATAATGGAGTATACATTGATAGGGAACAAGGTAAGAGGCAGATTATCGCAGCAGGTGACGGTAACTGGCATAAATAGTATGAAGACATTGGTTGTGGGTCCAGCAAAAGCACTACCACTAACTATTGACCGAGGTTGGTACGATGCCATCGAATTATTCGTTTGAGATGTCGACCACAAATACGGACTAACTGACAGCGCCAGTTCTACCGCAACATCTGCTTCTTTAGCTGTACCATCCAGTTCTTTGACCGTGTCATCTCCAGCAGAGCTTGGGTTGTCTGCTGGATCACCACCAGAGAAACTTTATTCCTGCAGCTACTGCGACAAGGTATTTTCTTACCAACATATTGCACAGCAGCATACAATTTATGGCTTTATGAAGAATCCTAACCACATTACATTGTAGGTCTCCCTTCTACTGCAATGCTACTTTCTGCAAACTAAGGTTATGCAAAGTTGAACTGTGGGCATCATCGATGCTTTGGTGCCAGTTCTGCATAAGGGAGTTCTAGTAATCTCCATTGGCAGTGTGATGGATGGCAATTTTGATATTATGGTCTCTTTGCCACCACTGCTTACGACCTGTATAAATGTTGACCCTACATATCATCGCCCATCATTTCCTTGGTTCCTGCTCCTTCCGACAACCGAACCGACTGGGTCTATCACAGTATCTGTGTAGCTTCTGCTGCAGAGACTTTACTTTTAAGCTTACCACATGATGGCACAAAGTTCATGAAGGCCTGAATACTTTGATTTCTGTTAATGGACTGTAAGTGATCTATAAGGACGTGGACTTTAAATGTATGAGAATGAATATTTATTTAGTTTCTGTGCTGTAAAAAATTATAACAAATTTGAAAAAAATATATATATATATATATATTTTATTCCTTTAGTCTTATTTGGTTCCCAATACTATGTATCAAACTGATTTCGTTTAAAAAATGCTATGATGCAAATATTAGAAGAGAATTTAACTATCCACTATGCTTATCGAAGCATGCATTCTGGGAGCTAGAAATGATACTTGCAAACTGAATTTCGATACAAGCTCAAAGTCTCGCAACTGGATTTTAACTTGGACGTTAACAAGGAGGAGGTGAGGAAGGTCGAAGCATTTTGAATGGTGACGAGGGCAATGGTTTTCATGATCATGGTATGACTATCTATATATATATATATATATAATATATACATTGATCCTTTAAAAACAATTTTCGGTGCTTGGGAATCATGAATTATGTGATGTGATAAATAACGTTTTAGAAACTCATTAAATTAAAAAAAATGGGATGATTCTGGTTGGGTGGTAGTGGAACTGGGAGAAGGAAGAATTGATGGTAAGTTGGGGTGATATGACTTGGTGGTGGTTGGTTCGTGAAGGGTCATATCTTTTAAATCAAATATGGCAGTCCTGTGATTGGGTTGCATAATAGTTAAGACATCACGATCGTATTCGCCTTGAAGAGACGAACTCATTTATAAATAACACTGTTATGTATACTTATGCTTTTAAATGTAGACCTATTCATTATATAATATATTTAAATTAGAAAAATTATAATTATTAGTATTCTATCCACTCCCCTGTGTGGCTTTTCAGTGGTTTAGGACATCAGTATACCACAATGTTACCACTATAAAAGTCGTGGCAAAAACAATAGCTTTTATTGTTTTTAATGTTTTGTAAAAACAAATACATAAATGTAAAATATAAATTATGATCTGTAGTAATACTGTCGCTATTTTTTTATGCAAATGGAAATAACTGTTAGAAACCCAAGATAGTAAGCCAATATTTTAAGTTTATATTACAATAACTTTTATAATATATACATTTAAAAATNGTTAGAAACCCAAGATAGTAAGCCAATATTTTAAGTTTATATTACAATAACTTTTATAATATATACATTTAAAAATTAATTTTTTTAAATATAATAATTATTTAAAGTTTTGGTTTTCCAAGGAATTTTGGGGGGAGGGGGGATAAACATTCAACACGGCCGCCGAACGTGACCTCCGCCAGTGACATCAACCGATTTGGCAGGCGAATCCTCCAANGTTAGAAACCCAAGATAGTAAGCCAATATTTTAAGTTTATATTACAATAACTTTTATAATATATACATTTAAAAATAAATTTTTTTAAATATAATAATTATTTAAAGTTTTGGTTTTCCAAGGAATTTTGGGGGGAGGGGANTTAAGTTTATATTACAATAACTTTTATAATATATACATTTAAAAATAAATTTTTTTAAATATAATAATTATTTAAAGTTTTGGTTTTCCAAGGAATTTTGGGGGGAGGGGAGATAAACATTCAACACGGCCGCCGAACGTGACCTCCGCCAGTGACATCAACCGATTTGGCAGGCGAATCCTCCAAGCCTCAGCCTGCAGTCTGTGTCCTTGGACGCAGATTATTATACTACTACCTCACCGAATTATGAGGCGAGTGTTAAGCACTGAGCAGTATAACATAACCCTCCCCCAACCTCCCCTCAAAAAATTAGCTATTGTGCAGCTTCATCATGACTACATGCTACTTTTGCTCTAGCAATTAAACGAACCGATTTTCGAGTTTTATAATGCGGCAATTTTAAGTGTAATTTTAAAATATGTACCTACAGTTCGACTACCCCTAAGCACATTGTTCCTATCAAAACGGATGTATGCCTAANTGTAATTTTAAAATATGTACCTACAGTTCGACTACCCCTAAGCACATTGTTCCTATCAAAACGGATGTATGCCTAACCCTTTACATGGTTAGTTGTACTAAGAATATTAATGTCGGTCATGGAAAAACATTCTGGTCATTTTACTGCAGAGCCACAAATATTAGCAAGCCATAGAAGTGTTCAGGTATGTGTTTGCATTAACTCACTACTTATTAAAATATGCATTACTATTTAAAATATGAATTTGTATCTGAATATCTGAATAAGACACAATATAAGTTCAGAATGTTAAATTTTTGTCATATGGGACAGCATGGAGAAAAATTTGTTCTCAGTGTGGGATAAGAAAACATGTTATCGTATAAAATTTACTCTGAATAAATTAATAAACTAGTCTGAAACTTAGTACGGTAAAACTGCGCACCGCAATAGAGGAATGTCTCGATTTCTAAGTACAGTACTATTCAAGAGCTACTCCGTAAAAATATTCAGACCGTCCGGCGATGTGCTGTTACATAAAAATGTAACCACCAATCTGTGGCAAAGAGAACTCTTTATCACGTCCATTAAGCAAAGTAAACTGGATACGTTTCAATAGGACATTACATCACTTACAATCTTATTAATTATAAAATATATCTATCCGTCTGGTATTTAGAGTAATGAGTTATTTTCGGCTTTGCAACTATTTTGCATATATTAAGTGAAGCGAAAAATTTGGTAATATGTTGANAGAGTAATGAGTTATTTTCGGCTTTGCAACTATTTTGCATATATTAAGTGAAGCGAAAAATTTGGTAATATGTTGACGCTCCCCGCGTCCATGCATTTTTGGCCGTAAGAACACACGCGCTAGCGAAGCCTGCCGGCGGTCTACACCAATAAATATTAAGGGTGGAGAACGTGTCCAAATAANTTTATTAGGAAATTGGACCTTTAGAGAACAGTGTCAATCACCTTCCTCCAAAACCACAGCTCTGGGAGTCCTCAATGTATTTATTTAAAGAAAATACGTATATTCAAAATAGAACGTTTGTATATTGGTAATAACATTTCATTTAGAATAAATTTGCTCTGCCGTTACGTTGAAGAGTTACGAAATGCCGACAGATAAAATAAAAAAAGCAATGTTTTATCTACTGTGGGACGTTACCACATTTATAATTCCAGTCTAGTGAAGTGGTGTGATCTTCAAATGGTAGTTTTTTGTTTATTCTGCAGTGACACAGTGGAACGTCTGGTGTAAAGGTGAGTGTAGACATTAACTTGATGTTGTAAAGTGAAAGTGTAGATATATGTATGCAAAAGAAGAACAAAGTTCCAAAGTGGAACGTGTGGCAATAATAAAGTTCAAGCAGAATTCCCGTATAACGTTGCAAGACGTTTCGTGTGTACTCACGTAACGGAAGACAAATTACTAGCTCGAAATTTTGATATTGCTATTACAAGGTATGTACTGAGAATATTGAATATGTTCATTCTTGCTGAATTATTACTTCTGATGGGCAGAAACTTTGGTCGTATTTCACTCTTACACTCATACAGGAAACAGAACTTCTACTAGCAATATAAATTAGCAAGCAAGTTTTCGTTCATGTCGCAATTGCAAAATGTGTTTGAGGCAACTTCATATAAATACGTTGGCTATCATTCGGTAACAAATGGATTCACGTAATGGAGAAATGAAAATATTTGATAACGTTAGTCTTGTTTTTTTCCCTTTCTTTCCCTTTTTACTCTCCCTGTAAACTTCCATAATTTCGTGTGAATAAGATTTTGTGCATATGTTTGGCCTCTGACCTGTGGGTTATGAACAATTCACAGGAGATTCAATAATTATCCTTGCTAGGATTATGAATGTAAAATGGATGTTTCATCATAAGCACGTAATAATTCTGAATGTGAAAATGTTCTTACTATTCCTTATTCCTTCTTTCTCTTCTCTCTTTTTTTCAATGCTGTTTTCTGTTGTTTTTTTGTGTTCGTTTTTCAGCTTTGTAATAGTTTTTTTAGGTGGGTTGCTTTCCATTCCGGCTTCGTAACCCCACCTATGTAGTACGGTCATAAAACACTGGAGAAAATGTTTTTTTTTCAAAGAAAAAATAATAGTATTAGTTAAAGAACTTTACATAATTTCTCCTAAAAATAGCGCTAGGAATCGTGCTACGTAGTCCCTGGTCCCAATATCCAGGGAACCATGCACATGGTCCTGCAATGTGGTGAGTAAAGGGGGAGGGAGATGCCAGTACGAAAGAGGTCGGCCACACCCCCTACTCGAGATGATGGATGTGACATCGGCTCCCTGAAGAGTGTGGTTGACTCTCTCCAGTTGGAGAAGAGAGATATCTACACTGAAGAACATGAATNAAAAAAAAAAAAAAAAAAAAAAAAAAAAAAAAAAAAAAAAAAACCAATATTTGTGTGATTTAAAAAAAAATATTATCTTGAAGAAATTTTTAAAAATTATCTTTGGTTAAATGTTTTATTTCTAATATGTTAACATATATATGTAAATATATATACATATATGTATATATAATAACATAAAAAAATATTACAGCTGCCAAGCTGGTTGTATAAAAATAGAAAGAAAAAAGAAGTGAATAATTTTTCCAAATATATCAGAAAAGAAAAAAAAGACATGTTAAATATTTTTTTACCATAAAAAGTTTATTTAAAAGAAAGTAAATGAATAATTTTGAAAATTAATTTTTCCATTTATTATTGATTTAAGAGAAAATATATTAACAATACTGAAAATTCATTTTACTATTATTAATTCATTTAAGAGAAAATAAATAAATCATGTTAAAAAAATTAGTAAGTAAAAATAAATAAAACACAAATATTTTTCAAACACTATTTATATAGAACATAGTCAATACACAAAATATTTATAATTTTTAAAAAATATTTAATAAAGTGCTCTACTTTAGAAAACTGTTACATACATGTGTAAACACTTCTCGAATGATGGTAAGTATCAGCTTCTTGCGAACCATCGCAAAAGTCTCTGGATCGTAATTATGTCCATCTGTTCCCGATTGGTCATCCTGCTCATCATAGTCACACTCCAGATCTTGCACTTCTTTAACAGTTGACTCCACGACTTCCACCTCGCCAATGGTGGGACCACCATCAATAGCAGGTCCGGTGGATCCAGCATCCACAGCTCCAGGAATACATGCTGCTGAGCAGCATCGACGAGTATGTGCAGGTTTGTTTCTAGAGCTGGATATAGAGCCTTCCATGGTAGGTACTGACACGAGTGCCTGGCGCCGATGCTGTACACTGCGGCGTCAGGTTGTCTGGGGGATGCATCCTTCTTGGACCCTGGATGCTGGGAGCAGATCGACGATTAATGCCCCGCCTGGGACAGTTCCACAGTGCAGGGTAGCTGTGTCTGCGGCATCATGTGGAATACGATGAAGGCTGATTCTCCTTGACAGTCTACTTGAATCTGCATTGGTTCGTACAAGGCTGGAAAATGCGCGAAACGCCAATGCGCATCCCACCACCTTCTCAGTACTCGGTATAGGTATGCTTATATCCATCTTCCGCGATAAAAATATCTTCAATGATACTGTAGTCAGACTTGCTGCTTTCGTAAGTATTCATAGGACAGAACATTGCTATCGAGACGAACCACTGCTCTGCCACTAAATGATTGCATGCCGAAATTTTTCCCTTTTATATTTAATACGAATGCTGATCAGGTGTGCCACCGTACAAAACCTAAAATTCTCTTACATTTTGGGTGACTCTGTTCTAGTTGTAACTCATTTATTCACCACCCAAGGACGAGGCACACTATTTGCGGAACAGCTGTGCATTACTCCACGCACGTGTCTGGCCAGGTTTTGACATGTCACAAATGTGCCACTGCCATTCGTCTTAAAGTTTCACCAGCTTGAGCATCGAAGAACAGCCATACTAGAACTGCACAGTGATGATTTAAACTTAGCTTTTTCACAAGTTGCTCAACTACTTTTTCTTCTCGTGCCCCGCCATGTAAATCGGTCCTTAATGATACTGCATTAGCAAGTCGCGCAGCACATTTCACACTTCATGTGGTATAGAATTGTGCCTTCGTTCCACTCCAGTACATGGTAGCATAAGGTCACCAAGTCGTTCATCTTTTTGCTTTTCTCGTCCAACAATTTCCACAAATAAGGGGGGAGAAGGAGCATGTGCAAGGTTTTTCCATCGTTGTCATAGGACACTGCGATCTCCTTGAGCACCTAGCTGAACTGACTCTAGAAGATTTGTAGATTGCAGTGCATCCTGATACAAACTGAGGTGAGAAGCAGTGATAATCCTGTTTATATATGCTTAGCTCACCATGTTCACCAGCCCCGAAAAGCAGTCGTAGTTCACTACTCTGTCATGCAAAATCCAACAGAACACAGCAGTGTTTGCATGCATGTTTCCCTTGGAAATAAATTCTGTACGAAAATCTACTATGCCATTCTGAACTCGCTTGGTTTGTTTGGATGCGTCGAAGACCAGCAATGGTGTCTCTCCACTGAATCATTCCAGGCTCAGGACTGGGTAGAACTTGCGCCTGTAGTAGGAGGCTTGAAACTGAGTATGCAGATAATATGGCAAAGAAAATCCTTCTTGGTCTAAAGAGGTGTTCAAATCCATGTACTTCGCTTTTCAAAAATGTTTTTACGTTTTGAAAATTGCAATGGTCGAAGGTCGATTTTTCTGTCCGGATGTTGTGTTGTTTGTTGATTTGAAATGCCAGTTCAACGTAACGGGGGTTTTTCAAACTTGAAGACGTCTTCACGACCCAAAGGTATTGCATGGTAGATGACAAGACCAAGCAAGTAATCAAACTCCAGCTCCTGAAGTTTATGTCGATGATTTTTTCTTTCTTGTCGTAATTCAGTAGCTGCATGCATTCGCAGGTGCTTGGACTCACATGGGGAATGAACGACTCCATTTTGGTTAAGGTTACAGTGACAAGCTATGGGTTTTCTCGGGCGCCCAACACTGCTTTAAGTTGTGAAGTGGCTAGCATTATCACCAGTTCTTGCTTGGCTCCTATTATTGTCTTCCTGTAATCTTTGGCGAAACCCAGAAACATGGGTAGTAACACACTCACCCCGAACTTGCTTTCTGCGAATATGGACACTTTGTAGCCAACCTTCATTCCCCAGACTGCCATTTTTACCACATCGAGATTGTTAGGAGTGAGTGAGAGGTACATTTTTATGGTGGTGGTTATACCCACATCCCATGTTTCGTCAATAGTAACACAATTTGGTTCATACATTACTCGTTCGAAAAGGTCGATTATACCATTGTGTACGAACGCGGTAGTCATGGGGTGGGTCCTGTCCTCTTTCGTGAGCATACCTCGGATGGGCAGGAACAATTGCAAAGGCAGGGTGTAAATTTCTTGATGCTCTATCGGGGCTCGAAACTAACGCCCGAGGGTGTGGGGATTGGTCAGATATGGCTGGTAGCAATGCAGCTAAAACTTGTCGATTCTGTGATCGAATTCTGCTTGCTGGGTTATGTTCAATACACTGTCATCTTCTATACTTGTTCACTCTAAACCATAGGCTATGTAGAAACTGATCGTTGGCACGTGTTATCACACTGGTATCTCAAGTTCTACTGGTCCCAAGTTTGTCGCTGCTATCAACTTAATGCGTGTTATTACAAGCGAAACTCAATCCCATCGTTTTAGGTGAGGATGCATAGGGATTTCTTCATTTCTGAAGTCTAAATGCTTATCATCCTGATTGACGATCGCAACGACCACTTCGTGTATGCTCTTCGCGATCACGAGAACATAAATTAGGCTTTTCGGAACTTCGATCAACTTATAACCTGGTGGGGCCATTGGTGGGAACTCGTGCAGCGTATTGCTTGTTTTTCCATTGATGTTGTAGCCGCTCGCTAAATTACAGTTTTTTCATTTCATATTCACCAGAAATATGTTCACCAGTCGTGAGGATTTTTGCCTTTTACTGACTTTGTAGATTCGCATCTCGAACACCAGCATTGTCCTGATGATTTCCGGTTTGGTGAAATAGATATCAGCACTGCAAAATATTTCCGCCTTCTGCGTGTTTATGCTACCATGTAGTTCGAAAGTCACATCCAATGGCACGTATTTCTTGAAGGAATTGGTGATGTCCTTCAGTTCGTATGTGCCAGTGGGAATGCTGATTTCCTTCACGTATCCTACCACTACATAACAAAATTCAGAATTCAAGTTTTCTTCTATGTTGGACATGGAGTTGTACATTTGAAAAACCGTAAGTCCTACGACGCACTTACTTTCAAAATACAAGGGCGGGTAAAACGATGTCCTCTGCTTGGATGTCTTACCTTTTAGAATGATGTACACCGACATACTGACTGGGGAATCAAGTTGCAAACAAGGATTCAGAGACGATTTTTTTATTCCACTGCACCTAAAAGCTAAGATACAAATGTCCGCTGTTCCACATGGTCGGCAAATTCTCCATCTCGTAGTTGTAAGTCAGTTTGTAATTTTTAGATACTACCGCAGTTCTGGTGGTGGATGCAAATTACCAAAACTGTTATATACAGCACATTTGCAATGTTTATCAAAAAATACCCAGTGCATACTGGGCCCTGCTGTCGTGTCCAGGTTGATTATGGCACATTCATTATATTTGGCTTTAGGGGACAAAACATCTCGCATGAACACATCACGAAAATAAGGTATCTTCAAGTTGCTTACAAGGAGATCCAAATCCATGTTCGTGGGGCCATTTTGGTAAAGATTTCATTAATCCCTCTTCCTGCTGGGACCCTTTTATTCTCCATCCTCCTCCTTGGTAGCGCAGTCTTATGAAAAGTGCTTGGCCTTTATTTTACCCATGGTGATAGCTTCCAGTTATGGTTGTAGTGGGCATTATTCTCCAATTGCTTATATTCGTTCGAGACTCATTTCGCCATGCTAACGATAGTCGTTACTGCTCTGGCTACATAGCCCAGAGCACCAACTGCAGGTTTCAAGGTGGGAAGGAATACTCGTGTCTTTTTCTTCCCTCTCCTCCTGGAACTACATCATTCTTTCTTTGTCACCATGCCTACTTTCACCTCTATTTTTTCACCGAGTCCAGTGTCCATTGCGCGATGTATTTCGTCTGCTCTATGTCAGAGTATCTTGTCTGCCTGGTGCCTATCTTGCTAATCCTTGTTCTTGGAATAGGTGATTTCATGCCAATTGCATGCCTTGCCCAGTGCATTGATTCCCATATCGCCGCATGCCAGCTTAATTCCCAGCCTGCAGGACCTAAATCCGGGAATGTGCACTTCGAAAGGTAGATTGTTGATCAGTATATCGACGATCCCTTTTCCAGATTTGATCTTTCTTCAATAAGACATCACACACTCCTGCGCTACGAACCGATATATATCATGGAGATAGTCAAGCACGATGCTATTCTTCCTGTCCACATCACCGAGGAAGATGTCGAAACCCCAAGTTGATGCAAAAGGATTGATTTGTGTATCGTCAGGTTGGAGCAAGACTTGCATTTTTCTCAGACTTTTAAAGGAACCGAATGGTCTTAGGTTCGAGAATTTGTACCTGCACTCCCAATCCCTTCAGGAACTGAAATACCAGCATCTAACACGAGTACTGCTCGTCATGGATGGTTTGAAATATTTCCCTTGCAGTGATAACAAGGCCATTGTGCCACCCAGCAAAGCATTGCCAAATTCTGTATTTATTTTAGACGATGCGGCATGTGAGAAACACATTTGCGTCCTGGAGTACTTTAGCTTGGGACGGAATGTGAATGTGAACTGTGTATAATTAGGACAAACTTATCCATGCAAGCAAAAGCAGTTACTATGCAATAATGTGAATTTACTCTAGTTGTTTTGCATGGACAATACGAACATGCTGTATGTGTATGATTATTACGTAGATATGGACATGCCATTCACAGAGTTTAAGAATGTGTGTTCTTTGTGCTGGGACAAGGAGTACAGCATATAAGTGATATATGAGGGTTCGATGGTACATAAGGGAAGGTACAGCCATGACTTTGATCAGTTTATAGTTAGAAGCTGATTATGAGTCACGACACCATTTCCATGTTCGGACATGGTCTACACTCCGATGATGATGGTAATGCGTTCACAGAAGCTTACCTCACTGCTGTTCACAGGGGCCTGTCACTTTTTGGGCAAAATATCTAGAGTGTGAAAATTAGAGTTGTTGAATATTTTATGGCCATCGACCGAGACATAGGGTGCGTGGAGGCACATATAATAGACCTGATCAATATGTCTAATGCACAGAGATAGGAAGAATTGAAGTATCTTAAATATATGTTAATGTCCAAATTATCTGCGAAAGCCGATGTTGCGAGGCATAGCAAGAAGGTGTTGGATACATGGAACGACCGACAGGAAAGGATAAAAAATTTACTTTACTCAACTCGAGAGTGAATATGTAAATATACCTGGGTGGTTGTGTGTTTATCCCTTTCTATGAATAATGGCAGATCGAACTGAACTGACGACTGAGCTGCAGTGGGCCATCGAAGATGTTCACGCGAAATATCTACTTGTGAAAAGTTAAAGACTGTCTTTCGAGAATCGAAGGGAAGATGCTTACAAGCTTATAACCAGCCATCTCGACAAACTTGGTCGACAACACCAGGAGGAAACTTTGCCTCGGCTTGATATTAAACATGAAATGAAGGTAGAAGGACCGGCCCCGATGCGTAAATATAAGAGAAGTCCAGAACTCCCTAAATTGTAATGGGACATCACTAGCGACAAAGAAGATTTGCCCCTGATCGATTTGATGCATGCATGAGAATGCAAACGAACATGAGAGTGGGTAGTAGAGGTGGGCACCCTGGTTGGGCACTGCATTGCTTCATACTCCGATCGGAACAGCGACAAGATGAACGGCTGGCAACACCATGATGAAAAATGGTTTCTTGGAAACAAGGAAGTGATGTTTTATCCAGGATATGTGGTGCAGATCAGCAAGTACAAGGTGAAAACGATGCATGGCAGGTGCGCACTTTTGTTTTGTAGGCATCCCGGACCATACACCGAATCGGATTTGCGCAAGTACCATCACCCGCAACAGTAAAGTCATGCTCATTATGCGAACGATAACCACTCAACGTGATTATTAAAGGACACGATGCATGCAAAAATTCGGCATTATCGTGGGACTGTTTCCACGATTGGTCAAATCAATCGGATTGGGTCTGCTGCTGAAGAAGATCGATGCCAAATGCAAGAATATACTACATGTTTTGGGACATCCGAATGAACTCGTCGATAGACTATGACTACTGGTCGCTTTGGAGTCTGCGGGCAACCAGTCGCACACCACCGATTTATACATTATCGAAGAACTCTTCGAAGTTGGTTATGTTGTGAGATCACAAAATATGCCGTTTCCAAGGAATAACACACGTCGGCCAGAAGGAATTATCCTCGGAGAAAGTACGTCATGAAAGGGCTTGACTATACTTTACAAACCGACCTGTCGAAATGCAAGACTTTGTTCGTGCGAATAAAACCAGCTCTACATGTTGACAGTAATATACATGTTTTTAAGAATGCTTGGGCCAGATCGTTCAAGTCGGATATTACATGTGACATCACTGAGGCCATGGCAGGATGTGCTGAACTAAAAAAACTATACCGAACAATCTCCACAAAGACGATGGCAAATAATATTTGAATGCATCTATCTGTGTACTGATTAAAAGGTATGGCATAAATCACTATTTAACGTACTCTGCACACAAGCTAGCATCGTCGAGAGTTTTCACTGGACTCAGAAAGCAAAATTGTGGAGACATTTCGCAGCGAATGGAAACTACAGGTGGCTTGAGCTACTGCCGAAACTTGTCCGCGAATATAATTCTACCGTTCATTCTACCACTAGCATGAAACCCGAAGATGTCAAGGACTACTCCCTGCTTCGGAGTGTGTACTCCAACCACAAGAGGAGGGACATTCGCCATCCTAAATCCAAGATCGGTGACCTGGTGCACATCTCCAAACAACATGGCATTTTCCANTAATTCTACCACTAGCATGAAACCCGAAGATGTCAAGGACTACTCCCTGCTTCGGAGTGTGTACTCCAATCACAAGAGGAGGGACATTCGCCATCCTAAATCCAAGATCGGTGACCTGGTGCACATCTCCTAACAACATGGCATTTTCCTCAAAGCCAATCTCACAACTAGTCTGCGGAATTTTACAAGTTGGTTCACATACGAAATACGTACCCGCGCATGTATTACCTCTAGTACCTATTTAGCGAACCCGTCGCTGGAGACTTTCACGCAGAGGAGATCAGGCCTAAAAAGTTTCACGATGTTTATTTAATGGAAAAGTTGCTGAAACGATATAATGGACTTGTGTATGTGAGGTACTCGGACACTCGATGTGCGACGATTCCTAAGTCGATGAGAAAGGCATTCTGAAGTAAACACTAGGAATACCTTAAATGAATGTTAAGCACATGTATTTTTTTAATATAAAAATATTTTACCTTAATTAATATTAATTTTATTCTTGCCTGTCTATATATATGCAGTATTACGGGATTGGAGATGGATAGTTCTGTGAAAGACAGCTAACACTGCTCTTCCCATGCATGTTGACTAAGTCTATCTGATACTGAGCAGTTGTGAAAACGACTTGAAAGCATGTACGCCTGCATGCGTGCAGTTACCTGATGCTGTACATGTAGAAACCTCATGGTCATCAGATACTGTGGAGGTGCGAGGACGACTTTGAAGCACATACACTTGCACACATGCAGTTACCTGACATAGCACAGGTGCAGACCTGTGAAAATGCTAACACTGCACTCCACTCGCCCATTCCCACCCATTCCCTCCCCCTTCTCCGCAAAAACCTTGGCGAACACCTGCATCCCTGACCTTGAATACCGTTGGTTATAGCCGGATTCTACAAGGTTTCTTCGCATGGGATGCAGAGATCAAGGTCAATTCGCGTGCACTTGGCTCAGGGTCGACAACTTTCCCCCTTACCAACCAGCACAGTGGCGTCTAGATGTAGTCCTGTTATAACAAGCGGCTTGCGAGACTGCTAGGCGGTTTTATTATTTTTTAATTCATTTTCAAAAGTTCAGAGCTGATTAACACTTTTATCTTGATTAAACATTTTTTTTCTCGAAAACAAAAAAGTAATAATATTCGCATATTTTTTACAATGTCCTACCGGGAATGCACTATCGCATTATATTAAACAATAAATACATATATCTTTACAATGACAACATTATTACTAGTTAAAAGTGAGAATGGAACTTTTAAAAATCTGAGGTGGCGGGCCGAAATTATTGAAATAATTTTATTTTGGTTACAGGATTATGTGGTTATGGAGGGGAGATAAAAAATATCCCCCGATGGAGTGGGTACCGAAGTGGCAGACGATAAATGTTTACTTTTCATTAAAGTTGTATCTAGACAATGAAAAATGGTATTATTATCTGCAGCGACACTCAAAACCGATATACTTATTTAAAATCCAAGGTGGTGGGCCTATACGTTTTAATTATTTATTAAAATAAATGTTTTTAGATTAATTTATTTATTAATAATTTTTGGGCATGATGGGGGGAAGAACATTCAACATGGCTTCGAGCCCTGGCCACGATGCCAGCAAATATGGTGGATGGCACCGACCAACATGACCACCAGCCGCGCCTACCAATATGGCGGACAACTCATTACTCTTATCCCTGAACCCTGTCCCAAAACCGGCATATGTACACTATTTTTTATCTTAATTTTATTTGCAGCCACAACTTTGAACATCATTGCCTGACCCACTTAACACATGCAATAAACATGGCCAACTGTAGCACATATGGTGTATACAATTTGGTGAATATTAGTTGAACTGTTCCAGAAATATGACCAAATGTTACGTTTTTTCAACTGCCACTCTTTTGCAAATAGATTGGACACATCCTTACTAATATTATAAATGTGAAAGTGTGTTTGTTTGTTTGTTTGTCCTTCTTTCACGNAAATAGATTGGACACATCCTTACTAATATTATAAATGTGAAAGTGTGTTTGTTTGTTTGTTTGTCCTTCTTTCACGTCGCAACGGAGTAACCGATAGACGGTATTTTTTTGTACTGAGATAGTTGGAGGGCCGAGAAGTGACATAAGCTACTTTTTATATCGATAAAACATGTCGTTCCCTTTGGAAATTTTTTAAAGTAAAAATTGCGCTCGTGGTACAATGCTGCGTCAGTGTAAGTTGTTAATGTAAGACGAATGTACTATGTCACAGAAAAACGTGATAGAGGTCCTAAACAACACTCTACATGATATACGAAACCNACAGAAAAACGTGATAGAGGTCCTAAACAACACTCTACATGATATACGAAACCATACAGACATTATGGGAGGAATGGTTGTATTACTGGCTGGTGACTTCTGCCAAACTCTACCGGTGATTCAAAGGGCCACACCTTCAGATGAAATAAAAGATTGTCTCAAGTCGTCAAGCTTATGGGCAAATGTCAATAAATTGAGCTTGACGACAAAATATGAGAGTGCACCTCTACAATGACATTGATACATAACATTATGCTTATACACTATTAAAAATGGGAGCTCAGCAGTTAGAATCAGATGCCGAGGGCTGTGTGTCGCTAACGAGGGATTTTAGTAATTTGGTGTTTAGTGATATGGAACTGATTACTAGCTTTAACCCAAATATACAAAGAAATATAAATGACGACCACCGGCTATATAAAAGAGCGATTCTAGCCCCAAAAAATTACATCATTAGTGCACTCTTCTGTGTTTATGATCAGTGTTTGTCTACTAAGAAATACCTTTATTTCCCGCTATAAGTTTGTTACTATAACCACTCGAGCGAAGACGCGGGTAATAGCTGAAGAGCCAAAAAAACTGGTACACCTGCCTAATATCGTGTCAGGCCCCCCGAGCACGCAGAAGTGCCGCAAGACGACGTGGTATGGACCCGACTAATGTCTGAAGATATGGAGGAGGTAATTCACACCGTCAGTCCTGCAGGGCAGTCAACAAATCCAATCTGCGCCAATTTGAGAAAGGGTTGCACGTCTGTCACGTTTAATAATTCTCGTCAGTCGTCGTTCGTCCCATTGTTTCACGATCTTTTTCCGCCCGCAGCGATGTCGAAGATGGAATGTTTTACCGGATTCCCGATATAAACGGTACACTCGTGAAATGGTTGTACGCGAACATCCAAATGTTATCGCTACCTCGGAGATGCTATGTCCCGTGCGCCGACTATAACACCATGTTCAAACTCAGTTAAATCTCTATAACCTGCCATTGTAGCAGCAGTAACCGATCTAGCTGCCGACCGCATCGCGTTACTCTTATTGGTTGCATACCCCTGTTAATTGCTTACGCACGCCTATACCAGTTTTTTTTTATCTTCAATGTATATGTCTGTATAATTTATGCTTCCATAAAAGTATTGTTTTCTACAAAATGTTAGTGAACTTTGTGGAATGGTTTTAATTGGCACGACTTACTTAAAAAATTATTTGTTTTAACAATATTAAAAAAAGAACCACCACATCTTAAACATGTCCGTTTACAAGAGATAATGTAGTACAGCTAGCGTGTAAAATTTGATGTGAATCGGTGGATTGTTTCTCGATATATGGCATCAAACCACCTTAGTTTTCATTTGACGATATTCATAAATGTAGGACAAAAAAATATGTATAAAAACATTTGAATTTTGTATATTTCCAGTATACAAAGTTAAGTTAAAGTCGATTTCATAGTTTCGTATATGTAGTACACAAAACTGAAATAAATGTATAGTTGCCATTATGAAAATAATTTTTTGAGATACTTGCTTTTATACATACTTAAAAATACATGTTTATTTATATGGCCTACTGTAGTAAAACTTATTCGCCAAAATTTGCAGAAATCTGTTGATTGTTTTACGATATATTACATAAAAACTTCATTTATATTGTGGGGCTATCTTACAAAATGGCGGAGAAATGAGGTTCTGCATAGAGAAATTTGATGCTAGGAATTGACAATGCCAGCATACAAAGATAAGTTGGAATTTGTTTCGTTAAAAAAAAACTGAGCTAAAATATTTATAAACTCACCATTTTGAAAATAAATACCTGATCTACTTAAAACACACCAGTTTACACCACCTGCTGTGGTCCTGTTTGTCTCCCGAATATGTTAGAAATCTGTCAATTGTTTCCCGAGGTATTATATATTATTTTTATTCTACGGTGCTGTCTTACAATATGGCGGACAAAATATGAGTCATGCAGCTACAGTCGATAGATGTAATATTTACTGTCGGCATGAGAATATAAGTTGGAATTGAGTAGATAATTTCGATGCTATAAAGTTCCTTGTTGAAATAACTATATGCCAGTCATTTTGAAAATAAATGCCTGATGTACTTAAAACTAACATTTTTGCATAATCTGATGAAGTAATACTTGTTTCTCAAATTTGATAGCAATCTGTCAAATGTTTCCCGAGAATTGACATAAAAAGTGCATTTATTCGTAAAACGCTACCTAATATACAAAACTGTAGACAAAAGATTCTTCGTGCAGATATATAAATTTTCATATTTGTAATATCTACTGCCAACATACAAAGTTAAGTTGGAATTGATTACATGGTTTAGACGATATATATTTCTAAGATAAGATAGCTTTATGGCCGCCATTTTGAAAAGAAGTGTATGGGATTCCTAAAACATAAAATTTAATATAATGTGCAGCAGTTCTACTTGTTTGCTAAATTTGGTACGTATCGGTTATTTGTTTACTAAGTCATGTCCAAACTTTATGTATTCGTGTAGCGCTATCTTATAATGGTGGACAAAAGATGCTCTTTGTAAACACAGTTACTACTTGTTATATCTACTGTCAGCAAACAAAGTTAAATTAGAATTGTTTTCATAGTTTTGACGATATAGCATTCTAAGGTAAGATGGCTATATGGCCATTAATTGGAAAATAAGTGTCTGTCATACCTAAAACCTGCTATTTATCATCGTCTGCCGCAGTCCTATTGGTTTGCCAAATATGGTAAAAAATTTGTTAATTTTTTGCAACACAAAACATTAAAGGTTATTTATTCATGTGGCTATATCTTTAAAAAATGGCTGACAAAAGAGGATATGTGTTGGCATATATGCCTATGATGCTTGTATAAAATACTTTCAGCACACAATATTTGGTCAAAATTGCTTAAATGGTATGATAGATATACCAAATATACCTAAAATATTTGTATGTAAGCGATGTTGAAAAAAAATTCTTACTCTAGTTTAAACACTTACTTTTACCTGTCCTGCAATAGTATTACTTGCATGCCAAATTAGGTGAGATTTGGTTTAATAGTTTTCGAGTTGTAATGTAGAATCTTAGTTTTTCATTTGGTGCTGTCTTCCAAAATGGCGTACCAACAACAATATCCATCGTAAAATTTAATGCTTACAATATGCTCTGCCAGGATATAAAATTTTGTTTACATCTGTTGAATGATTCCCAAGATATGACATATCACACTAAATATGTAAATGGCCGCAATGTTGAAACTAAGTGCCCGTCGTGGTAAATAACTATAGAAATCAGGTGACCTTACTAAGTACTATATGTGTACCGAGTTTGAAAAAATTCGGCACACAAGTTTAAAAGTTATTAGGGGTGGAGGAAATACATTTTAGACAGACAATCAGGTAATTGCAAGAGCCTATTTTCCTTTCGAAAATTAGGTTTGAAAATGAATGAGCTAATAATAACTAGGTAACTATACAATACCCAATCTATGTGTATTGTATCAACAAGATTTATTTGTATGCTGTTACATTGAAACAAATACTTGATCTTATAATTTATCTTGTGGCATTTAACTGTATTTTTGGTGATTCAAAATAGTAATGGTAGTTATCACTCAGAGATTCTACCATTGAAGTAATATATAATCAGTAAACGTATTTTAGAAAAATGCATATTGAGTCCAGGTCTTTTCCTAACAGTACTTTTTATTATGATTAATCATAAAATATTATTTTAAGACTGGATTAGAACAAGCCTCTCCTCCTTATTCTGGTTGAGTGCTCTTGTGTAAAACTCAGAAATCTAGAGCCCCAACTTTCTTTGTGTTCTATGTCACTGCAATGCCGAAGAGCACTAGGTGGTGCACTTGATTCTGCCACGAAGGAGGTGCACACTCTAGGCCTGCGTTTTTCTTCAGAAGTAATTTATCTGAAGTAATTGTTATTTCATGCCTTCAAGGTAACTTTAATATAATTTGAAAATTTGGTTGTAGTGATGGATAATGAAAGTAAGCTACAGGGGTAATATTTAGACAAAGAAGGTATTACATACTTTCATTTGAAATGCTCTTGATAACGTTATGAATTGTCAAAACCACACAAATATCAAAAAATCAATAGTGTAGCCAAGATACTAAGCTCAACAACGTTGGCGGTGGTTTCTTCGAAACATTATTATTATGTGGAAATCGACAGTAAAATATTACTTTCATGTAACGTTATCGCATGCAAAGTATTTCGATATTTTGTTTTTTTGTATCCTTTCCCAAAACCCTGAGCCCTATGTTGTTCCTCCTCAAAGCAATACCGTTTCTCCGTAACGTTGTGTAGATAGAAGATTGCACAGTGCGTGTGTTATCCAATTCCAGCTCAATAGCTTTATCAAAAAACAAATGAAAATCCTACTAATAGAAAATTATTTGATAGTAAAAACACGGTGTGTGTGTATATATATTTACACATAAACGCAACTCGAGTGTTTCGGCAGCGAAAAGATTCGGTTATGAATTATATAAAGAGAACATTTTAATAACTACCGGATCGATAAATTATTATCCATAAGAGATAAAAAGTTACTTTTTCTAACAAATGCAACGCAATTTAAGCAGCAAATTGCTTATAAAAATATTTCTGTTAACATTGGAAAAATGGAATCGTGGACGCAAATAGGAAGAGATAATTGTTCGTTGCTCAATGCACAGTTTGATAGAAAATTAAAATGTGCATGAGATTTAAAATTATAGCCAGCAGAACTAGAAAAAGTAAATGTATATATCGCCATTCCAATCGTGCTTCATTAAAATATATAAGAATCTTTCAATTTCTCCGATGAATGTGGTGGTGTCCACCAGCAATTTAATACACACGTAAGGTTCATTAATATTTTATAATAAAACAAAATTAAAACGAAAGAAAATTTTTTCGTTTTACTGGAAAAGCTCGGTAGTCAACCTTCAGCACAACCATAACAAAATGCGNGAAAACGAAAGAAAATTTTTTCGTTTTACTGGAAAAGCTCGGTAGTCAACCTTCAGCCCAACCATAACAAAATGCGATTTGGCTGCACCTTACAGTATGCAAAGGATATTTGGCAGGCCTTGTGCTATGTTATATATTTTCAGCTTGCTAAAAAATATTATGAGTTGATCTTCTTTCCGACAAGATAGTAATAATGACAGTTACTAATAACTGACTTTACATAGTGTAAACAATACCTTTGTGAATGACTTTATAAATGTGTAGTATAGCTTTGGAAACGCCTTTGGCTCAATTTTGTAGTCTGTTTTCTGTCAATTGAATAAAATTTTTCCTACTATTACAGAGTACCTAATTATAGTTTTACTTAGTGATTAATCAATTAAAGATATGATTTTTTTTATTTAAGTTAAATAATACTGTAAAATATTAAACTGTTCGGTCACGCATTCATTTCTGAGTTCAAGTGTTGCAATCACGTGATTTTTGGTTTGCACTGTAAGCTACTTGGTTCAGCACTGATATTGAAACCATTGAGCAATATGCTGCTGCGTGAGGGATGACATTCAAGTTAACAATTAATGTCAAAGAGGTGTAGATATATCCACACATCATATTAACCACAAGGGACATTGGGCACTGCTGCCATGCAGTGTATAGTAGCGTCCATATATGTATATATATATANTCATATTAACCACAAGGGACATTGGGCACTGCTGCCATGCAGTGTATAGTAGCGTCCATATATGTATATATATATATACATATAAATATATATATATGTACATACACTTACATACATATATATCATGTGCAACGTGTCCACGACCGTGGGTACGGTCACTGAACGGCTTAATTAACATGCACACTGGTAAATATGCTCAAGTCGCCCTAACATTTGCAGGGATATTAAATAACTTATATACATTTCCCCACTCATTTTCAACACCATTGTTACAAATTTTTTCTTACGAGTATTTTTGCCCCAAATAACCTCTGTTTTGNTTCCCCACTCATTTTCAACACCATTGTTACAAATTTTTTCTTACGAGTATTTTTGCCCCAAATAACCTCTGTTTTGTGATTATTTACACTAATCTGCAATTCAAAAAGGTATATATGTACTTGTCTTTAACAAATGTTATTCACGCAATATGTAAAAGAAAACAATCGCGAAAGAGGCAGTCTTAAAGTCAATGACCAATCGCCCACTCACAAATATAGACATTCAAATGTTTGCCTGTAAATTAAAAATAACAAATTTCTGAGGTGTGTTCATGCAAAACCCCCTATCGCCCAGTCCGAGACGAGTAGAGTGCGGCGTAGTAAACCTAGATACCAGCAGCGGGCCAGTGGCACATTGGATTACGTATAAAAAGTGTGGGGATATGTCGGAATACTTAAACTGCTACGTTAATTTAATGGCGCCACTTGAACTGAGAACCTATTTAAGAGGCATGAGATTACGTTATAACTACGAAGCAGAGTATCTGCAACGAGAATGGAATGCGGTCACTTATGCCTGTGCTTTGTTTCAACATAGATATACAAACGGTAAACAAATAAAAAACTATACTTAACTGGAACGCACTACTTGTAAGCATCAGTCATGTCCGTAACCCTGATCGTGTCGGGAAATAGCTCGGAATTGCGCTCTGTGCACTTCCCTCCACTGAAAATAGATGAGGCGTGGTCCGTTGTTCTCATAGATTGTCAAGACTAATTCTTTATACCGAACATAGATGAACTCAATTGTATGTTTCGCTGCATCAAGGAGAACAGCAAGAGAGGCGAGATGGAAGTATCCACAGGTTCGTATGAGATTGAAAATATAGGCACATACTGGAGCAGGAAGTGACATTAGTGCTACGAGGTAATGTTGCACATTGAGATTTATTGTACTGCTAAGATAGACTTCACGGTGTTCTGTATGTCACTATTTATGCAAGTAAAATACCTGTGTGTATGTAACTCTGTTTATTCAAGTATGTGTGTCAATGCATACCTATTTTTCGTTTCCTTTTAATATAAAAGTATTTTTAAATTATTTGTGGGTCGAGACGAGTGTCATATGGTGAACATCAATTTTGTATTTATTATTACCAAGAATATTTGGTTTTCTGTTTTGCAAAGATTTGTGTATGCGGGGAGAGCTATGTAGATCGTTTTGGCAGTATAAGTATATGTAACCATACACAGTATGTTTTTTATTTGTTACATGCCAATGGCATTATAAAGGTAGTATATATATATGAAATATAATTACCTATATGGTAAAGGTAACACATATTACACATACAGCTGTTTGTTTTCCTTAAAAATTTGCCAGTATAGTGAAGGTAATATTACTCTCTCGTGAAGGACATATCTAGCCAGTCCGAGCCTATGCGAGCGCTGACTTCTGGCGAACGGACTGGCTATATATACCCTGGCCACTACGAGGTGTGTTATAAAAATAAGGTGACTTTGCAAATTTCGAGTGCTACATACATTCGATTATCGATTGTTTTAATTTTTATGTTGGTACACATGTCCCCAACATACGTTGAAATTATCAGCCATTTTGTATTGTTAGTTTCTTTGTTAAATATATAAAGGTTAGATGTGTTTTGGTGTGCTTGGCGATTTTTTGCTATCGCAAACAATGGATCAATGAATCTGTATTAACAACACCGTAATCATGCATCAGCCTCCGTATTCACCGGACGTGACCCCCTGCGACTTGTTCCTGTTCCCAAAACTGAAGAGACCCATGAAAGGACGGAGGTTTGCAACGATTAAGGAGATAAAGACTTGGGAGAATTCAATGCCATACCAAAATGCGCATATCATAAGGGCTTCGAGGATTGGCAAAAAGCGTTGGCACAAGTATATTATATCTGAGAGGGATTACTTTGAAGGGGACAAAATATATATTGATGAATACATAAATATTTATCGAGACAAAGTCACAAAATAACAAGTCACCTTATCTTTTGAACACACCTCGTACCTGCTGCCACTTTTCCGGACCCTTCACCCAGGATAACCGCAATGTTCATGACGACGGCCATTTTACATGTGAATTTATTGGGACAGCATGTAATAATCATAACATGCTCCGCCTCTGCCCCAAGAGACTGCCAATCCTTTAATCCTTTTCCACAAATTGATGTGCGATGCGAATTTTATTATTAAGCTTTTGGGCTCTGATAACTACGATATATTTATTATCCCGCAAACGAGGAAAAACTTAGTACCTTTTGCAAAATTTTGGGTGACAAATTCACAATTAAATTAATAGAGAACTTACGAGTCATGTCTGCCAGTCTCGTAATGCTTGCTCAGAACCTGCCATCAAACGAATTAACGAACACAGCAGCCTTCTTAAACCCCTGTCAAAACGAGTTGACTACTCGGAAAGGAGTGTTCCCCTACCACTATGTTGACTCACAGGGGAAGCTGACCGAGCCACAGGTGCCACCCATGGCAGCCTTTCACAACCACCTCACCAGATGCGACATTACCGAAGAGGATTACCACCATGCACAGGCAGTCTGGGTGGCGTTTGGTTGCTGTACGCTGCAAGCCTACTCAGAGCTGTACCTCAAGAACTATGTGCTATTGCTGTGTGACGTGTTCGAGAACTTCCAGAGTCTATGTCTGACAATGTGTGGACTGGATTATGTCAGTTTTGGGAGTGCCCCCGGATTCTCCTTTGATGCAATGTTGTAGAAGATACAGGGGGAGATATACCTCCTTGATGCTATGTAAATGCTGGANCTGGATTCTCCTTTGATGCAATGTTGTAGAAGATACAGGGGGAGATATACCTCCTTGATGCTATGTAAATGCTGGATGACAGTGATGTGGGCTAAATACTGGAGGTACATGCAGAGGACCCTACCGCACTCCATGGGGACCATAAAGATCTTCCTTTCCTGTCAGTGAAGCTCATGACTACACATGAAGCGAATATTAATTATAATGTGCACTCTGTTAACCTCAAGCAGGCATTGAGTCATGGACTACGACTAGGGCAATACACTGGGTACTGCAGTTCAACCAGAAGGCGTGGCTGAAACCTTATATTGACCTAAATACTGAGAAATGCAAGGCAGCCACAAACTCCTTCGAGAAGGAATTTTTACAATTTGATGAACTACGCTAGTAATGGTAAGCTCATGGATAAAAAACATAAATGCCAGCTCATGGAACTTGTATGCACCGAAATGAATGCCAAGAAACTTATTTCAAAACCAGCTTTCAAATACAGAACTATATATGATGAATCTCTGTCGCTGGTTAAATTTGATCTTTAACATATTACATTTGAAAGCCCATCTACACTGGCTTCACCGTATGTGATCTGTCGAAGATACTATGTATCGCTTCCACTACGATGTCATGCAGGCATGTTACGGCAGCAATATGGGCCTCATATATATGGACACCGACTCCTTTGTGGTGGAAATCTGCAGCCCCGACATCTACAGGGACCTCACCTTAGACTCGGCACTTTTGGCCGAATTCGACACAAGTGCCTACCCTCCCACTCATCCCTTCTACTCGCCTGCCAACACAAGGGTGATTGGCAAATTAGAGGATGAGTGCAGATGTAATAATATGAAGGAGTTTGTCGGGCTGAGGGCGAAGCTATATGGATATAAAAGCAAGGATAAGGCAGTGTAGCTAGCCAAAAGGATACCGAAGAATGTCGTGCAAAATACCATCACCTTAGACGACTATAAATGCATATTATTGAACCAACTAGTAATGAGAATACAGATCAGTAGCATTAGGTCGCACCATCACGAAGTGCATACATAATGTACCAACAAACTGGCTGTCTTGTGGATGGACTACAAACTAAAGATATGTGATATTGGTATACATACAGTCTGTTGTGGTTTTCATGGTTGATGTTCTGTACACCTAGTTCTGGGGCAGGCATATATCATTTTATATGCATCTGCCCCCGAGAGAGTAACATGGGTCGGGATGCATAGTAGGAGGTAGTTCCTCGCCATGGACTTCTCGAAACTGAAGCACTTCCATTCACTTCTACTACAACGACTGATTTGTGTGATGATTTGTTCCATTTGTGTGTTTTTTCCAGTTGCATACTATAGCTCATGCAAGAGCCATATTCATCTTGTCAGGTATGCTGTTGTTGTTGGTGGATGGTGGCATACTGCAGTCCGTGCAAGAGGTATCATTATCTTGTCAGCCATGTTACTGCTATGTCATGCTGTGTGTACTATTTATGGATTCAGTCATGTGTATATATGTGCACTGTTCCAATCATGTATTTTTCCAGCAACATTCTTTAGCTTATGCAAGAGCCATATTCATCTTCTCAGGGGTGTTACTGTTGATTGATGGTGGCGCTGGTGAATGGTGGCATACTGCAGCTCGTGCAAGAGACATACTTATCTTGTCAGGTGTGTTACCGACATGTTGTGATGTGTGTAAAATTTCACATTCCACAATCACTCATGCACATAGTTGTGCACAGGATTTGGCATCTGTGTTGGGTCTCCGACCCGGGGTTAATAGCCAATTCCTGGGGTCTCAATGCTTATCCTTGTGGTGGCTGTGCATGTGAAATGGTATTTGTACTGTAGCAAACTGACAGTAGAATCGTACTTGCATTTACTCTTTATGTCAGCACTGTCCACCCCCTGCCATTATCTCTTCAACTACCAGTACTCTACTCTATCTCTGTGGCTGTCATCTTTCTGTGCGTTCCTTTGTCTGCTTTGATTTTTATCATGTGGGTCGTTTTTCCCTTTCGCAGCTTCTTAAGCCACCAGTGTATTATTCTTGCGACTCCAATGGTGTTTTTATATGCATAGATGTACTAGATTTGTTTGCTTATAAGGAAAAAAATTCTGGTTGTGTTTTATGCTAGCATAGTGTACTGTCTTAGTCCCAAGCACAGGAGCCATTTGCATGATTATGCCATTTGGATGGTAGAGTGTGAGGACGATGCTGCGAACTTCATCATTCTTGCAAGAGTGAGGAGAGAACAACCATGCTGCTGCTGATGAAGTTGTGTAAGTGTAATTAGTATTTTTATCATACTGTTAGTTATTACAGAAAAATAGGAAATAAATGTTTTCCTGTGCTGAATGCATGAAAATGTTGAAGTTACAGAAGTAAGTGTGCTCGAATACATCGTCAAGTTGGAGATATAGATGCATGTGTGATATCCTCGTCTGTATATAGCTATGCCATTAATTTTTATGTATAACTTTTACACATATAAAGAGTGCGTGCATATGGTGCCTGCAGCTTTTTTCGCGATGACAATTTTGCTATCAAAGGATTGTGTAGGACAATGTGAAAATTAACTTTAATTCATCTCAAAATCAAGCAATAGTGATTTTTATATATAAAGTCAGGACCTGTCAGAATGCCCTGGATGGTAATATTTATGTACGAATTCGAGTTCAAACATCCTACTTTCCTAGATGTCACAGTGGCCTTGTGGACAAGGCGCTCGATTGTCGACCCAAGGGGTGCTGGAACGATCAGGCACACCTCCAGCATTTTTTGAGTTCCGAAAAGAAGTACCAACTTAAGAAAATTCCCAGCACCCCTGGCAGCCACCGTTTGAACTAGACCCTACGATGCTTGCACACTCCTGCACGTGATGAGTGAACCAACACACAAAATAGCCGCATCGATACCAGTGCTGCTAGCTTCAAACCGTAGAACTTCACACACTCAGGTGGAAATCATGGGAATTAAAGATGGACGACGTGAAAAGCAAGAACTTAGCACACTCTGGTGGTAGGCACATGAATCAAATATGGCCATATACAGCATACAACTGGTGGTAGGCATGGGAATTAAAAGATGTCCACCTATAACAGACTACTGTAATGAGGGAACATGTAAGATGGAGGAGGACACAAAACCGAGAGGAAAGGAGAGGGAGACAAGAGAGAGTAAATAAAGGAGACCAGAAGGAATATGAGAAAACTCACCAAGGGATAGAATGGATGAGAGAGAGAACAGGCATGGAAGAAAGAGTGACGAGAAGGAATGCCAGAGCATGAGAAAAAAGAATCGGAATGCAAGATCATGAAGAGGCTGGAAGGAATGATAGAAGAGGAGGGAAAAGGAAATTTCCGAGGAAAACCAATCCAAGATGGCTGCTGATGACGAGGAAGGTTAGAGTAGAAGGTTTGGGCATTACGTCATCCAAGATGGCCACCATGGTGCCGCGTCTCCACATCCAGCATCCAGGTGTGCCAGAACCTACATTTTATAACTACTTTGGTTTTTATTATGTTTTTAAAATTTTTACTCTATGAATTATCCGTTAGTATTTTCGTATATGCAGACTTATAAAGAAACCTTCAGCTCCTTAAGCAGCGTATTCACCTTTTTGTTTGTATGTTGTACAGCAATAAGTATAATTTTTTCCATGTTTGCTAAAACATTTTAAAAGAAGGTTGTTTAATGTTACCGTGAAGTTGAGTTATTATTACAGCAGAATTACTTGGTTCAGGGCTGCAGTCCACTTATCTTCTTTCTAGGTACTCCTCTAGACGAAAATACTCACCTAGAGAAGGATTCGAACAATAGAATCTGGTTTGGTAGTCTAGTGTCCCTGCAAATGATTCGTCCCTGGTTTTTCGAAAAATAATTATATCACAGAATATTGAATTCATACTTGGATATCTCATTTTGAATTGTAAGAAATTTCTATAACTTATGAGTACGGAAACTGTAGAAAATATATTTTAATTTAGCTTGCAAACGTGACAAGGGTAAATATATACTTATAGCTTTACTTCATTTCCCTGCGCCGTAATCGAAACATTCACGAAAGGAATAGAGAAAAGGCAATATTTGCAGGTGATGGCCTGTAAAATCCAAGATGTCGGGCAAATGAGTGAACATAAAACGCACGCCCTTCTTTCCTGTTCTCGTTTTCCTTTTCTTTGCACGGTGATTGCATCATAAAATGCACGCTTCGGGACAAACGAAAAAAATATAATTCGCTGCTGAAGTTAGTTTCTTGTATTCAGAAACAAGACCAAGGTACCTTTTTCATGTGTTTTACAGAAATTAGTTTCTCGCTCTGAGAATAATAACCATGCACCATTACCAATTTGATTTTTTTCCCCTTTTTCTTCTGTTTTCAGTACAATCGCAAACCTCGTTTCGTTATGTTTATGACATCCATAACGGCAAACGGTCTTTTTAGCGGAACAACTTAATATTCTAGAAACCACAGTGCGATAAATGCGTCGGAATAATTCACTTCAGTGTAGTGATTTTACAATTTTATTAAGTATTATCAAATGGAACTAAAAAATTAAATTACGGATGTATTTTATTAAAAGCCCATGTGATATAGAAGTTGATTACTATATAATCGTTTCTTTATGCTTTTGCGCGAAGCTGAACTTTTCAACTAAAATTTCGTAATAACGTCATGTCTAAAATTGTACTAAATTATACCTCAAATACCCTAGATCATGGCATACTTCTAGCAGTTTTTGTACAGAAACATGGTAAGAATTTCTGGATCGTATTTTCCTTTTAGAAAGTAATTTGCAAATTTGTGACTAATGAAAATGAGTTTAAGGGGTTTTGTGTATAATAGAGGCTGTCCAGCTTTTAATTTAAAACATTTCACAATGTGGGTTTTTTTTAATTTCGCCTAGTGACACACGCTGTGCGAAATAAAAAATAAAAAATGTTTCCAAAAGCGTTAAATTATAAATACATAAATAATGGTCACCTATAGAACGGGTGGGAAATAACAGTGTTGGATGTTTTTTCGTACGAACAAAATTTGAGCGAAATCTAGAAACAAACTTTTTTTATAAAGGCAACTAAATCGTTGCTCATGCAGTCAAGATAAAAAGTTAATATAAATTGTGGAAGTGGCTTTACTGGATTTGATAACTGAGTTTTTCACTTATATTTACCAAATTAATTGTGTTGTGCCTTAAACATATTATAGCAAGTTACACAATTCGTACTTAAAAAGCCATGCTTTGAAGAGGAATATATTACAGCACTGTTAGAAATATAAAGGTTGAGTATAAAAAAATTCCCCAAAATTTGAAGGTCTATAATATCAAAACCAAACAACCTACAACGTTGAAAAATCAATCAAATGAACCGTGGAACCATGAAGTTTGTTTACCATACATTCATAAATTTTTAATGTGACCACTATGAAAGGCCCGAACGACATCTATGCGATAATAAAACTCGTTCCACGCTCTTATCAGCTTGTCCGTTGTTACGGTTTGAATGGCTCCCACCTTTGCCGGCTAACATTGACGACCTCAAAACGAGAAATACGGACGCCATCCAAACTGTAAAAACCGGACATGCTGACAAGAGTGTGGAACGAGTTTGGTTTTCGCGTAGATGTCGTTCGGGCCGCTCGTGGTAGTCACATTGAATATTTATGAATGCATGGTAAACAAACTTCACGGCTCTACGGTTCATTTGATTGGTCAATCAAGGTAGTAGGTTTTTTGGTTTTGATATAATAGACCTTCAAAGTTAGGTTTTCTTTTATACTCAACATGTATTATAAGTAATTAGAAATTATGATGATATTAAAATTTTATTTTATAGTGAATTTTAAATTATACATATGTTTGAAGTGATTACTTTTAGAATGATTTTTGTTTCATAGTTGAGTAAGCTGTATTTGGCACTACTTATTTTTTTAATATTTTGGTACATTGCGCAATAAGATATAAGTATAATACTTGTCGTCTACAAAAAAAAACTGTAGTTCTTTTTTCTTAAGAGCTTGAATGTTCGACAATGGGGGAAAAAAGGGATTTTGTACGTTAAACTTGGACCTGAAACTTGGACCTGAAACTTGGACCAGAAAGTTGACTATTGTTAAAGGCTGTTCGGCGTTAAGTGAGCACTTTTGAATAACAACATTTGAAAATTCCACTGCTCCTACCTGCGTATAATTAAAAGAGCGCACTGACTGACATATGCCCAGTAATGTTGGTAACAGCGGAGGGAAATTAATTCCTAGTATTAACGTTGAATTAAAACAATTTGAACAGTAGTTGAGTGAAGTGAAATGATTTATTTTACTTTCTGTTTTTTAATACATTTTAGTGCTAGCATTTGCCACATTTTAAAATACCTACTTTGCCTATAATTTAACTGTTTTTCTTGACTGATGCTGGATACAGTAACCATGCCTTCGGCAACGTTAATTTTACATATGGTAGAAGAATGCACAGCGTGCATACAATATCCTAAACAGGGCTTTCGAAAGTACTATGTTTGCAGTGAATAGCTTCATTTCTACTTCCGTACAACTATTTGGTTCAACTGTCAAAAAATGGTATTTGTCTTTATATATGAAGAACTTCCTTCCTGTTATTAGGATTTGGCTGTCGTGTTATATTGTCATCTCCACGCTGCGATGATCAATGTTGAGCCACGTCATCATCATTACGCCTCTGAGAATCTAGGATTTCACCCCTGCGACTTTCGTGCTGTCATGGCGCTCAGTTTCTGAGAAACACATCATCACGGAACTTTTGGGAGGAGCTGGCCGACCACCTGCGCTCGAGATGAGCAGGCCGCACCTCGTGGTGGTCATCACAATTCCTGAGGCTGAGCCTGTTTCGCCAGTGGCTAAGGACGCAGCTCATTTCTCTCGCCGGATTTATGACGAGGGGCTAAGAACTTACGTGGAACGGAGGCAAGAGTATTTGAAATAAGAGTATTATTCCAAAGATATCTAGTCATCGAGCTGGTTTGTATCACGGCAACATCCCACTTTGAATATTTGGGTGGCAGTCAGTAGAGCAAAGATCGTTTGCTCTAACTGTAGGACAAACACCTTATCTGTAGTGACTGCAAGTTAAACGACAATTAGGTTATAATACTGTAAGTAAAATGGCTTTATAACTATTGAATCTACTTCTACCAGATATTTTATGACTGAGTTTAAGATATCAGAACATTTATCAAACAGAACATTAAAGGCATTTTAAGTCAATAGATAATCGGTCACAAATTACAGATGAAATAACCTTTTGTATATTTCAATTAAAATTACTATCTGCTTGAATTTTAAATGATATTCAGGTGAAATTGCTGCTAAATTATCTTTGTTTTGTAGACAAAATGATTTTTCGTCTACTGACTCTTCTCCCCTTCAATTCATAAATTTCCTTCTCGATTGTTTTCATCGCCTTATTTACTTATACATAATAAGTATATCACTGACCAGCGAGTGTGTTATCATACAACATTGATGTTGTATTTGTTTTGTACGTTTAAATATAAAGGGAAAAACCACGGAACATTTAAAGTGCAGTTTACCAACGCTGTAAAAATTATTATAAATGCACGAAATTATGAGTTTTTTTTAATAACACATGTAAGGAAACTGCGTTTCAATGTAACAACGTTGATTTATTTTTTTACGGAGTTTCTAAGGTAGGATTGTAATATTTATTAAAGCTTTATATCTTGTGATCAGGAAAACAGAGACATTACATTTGAAAAGAAGTAGCCTCTTATATGCCTACTACCAGAAGCATTGAAATATTAATGATTTTCATGTTATACTTAACGGAAATTATTTTACGTTTATTGAAATTAAAGTAACACTATAAACTATTTCATTGTCATTCGTATTGCTCTTATAATTATTTGACCTACGTGTTGCTATATTACAACTATACGCAGTAGGTATGTACGGCATATTGTGTTCAACTGCCTGTGAACGTGACACTATGCTGTTTCACCTGGCAAACTTCAGTGCGAGCTAACACATAATGTCATCTCGGGAGTCTGCAAGGTATCATACCCAGTACGCAGAAGATAATGAGGTTCCCTTTAGACCATCTGCCGAGAAATTAGACGAGGTAATCAACAACGCAATTGCGCTAGAACCACCATTTACCTGCATGAACTTCCGTAGGCGGCATGCGTAACACAACTAGTCCTTACAATTGGTGCCAACCCACATGTCCTACTACTGTTAATAGTAGCCTACCATCTCCGCATCTAAAAAAAACCTATATTAATAAAAACAGTCAAGGAATGACGGAACACATTTGGAAGGCCATGTAATGTAAAAAATTAGAGTAAGATATGAAAGCAGGCTTGAATATTTTCTTTGCGAAATACTAACGATCATATAAAAATTGAAGGAAATAAAGTTGTGTGTTAAGCGCTAACATGTTATATGTAAATAGTAATTTAAGGTAACGTTTTACCACATGCTGACTTCGTTCGAAATAAGAGTTGAATGTGGAAAGATTGTGGTCTGCGCTGTCCGGCGACGGAGTACACCGGGCCCTGATGGCCGTGACAGGACGGTGCCACTCTGTTCAGGGCCACAACCCGGCCAGGCACGACATTTATACGGCAGTCTGCATTCAGATGTCGTTTCCTCATCCAATGTAGAATCATGTTTTCAAATTTTAGCAATAGCAACTTAGGATTCATAACACTTTCAAAAGACGAGAAAGAATGTAGAACAGTTGAGATGTTTAAAAAAAAAAGGACTGGAGAAAAACCGTACGGTGAGTTCATATAACATTGAGTTATTAACTATATTCCCTGGTTTTGAATGATGAAACGAAATGTTATGAATATTATAGGTTGACATAGTTAACATTTCAAATCTTTTTCATTATATTGGAGAATCATACTTTAAGAGGCTTAACATTTCATCAAAACCGGCCCTAGCATTTTGCTTGAGGTAAGCTATTCCCGTGAATACAGTTCTTTCGTGGTTCTTATACTTTTTGTTAACCCGAATTATTGGCAAACTACTTAAGCCCATTGTAAAACGTCATATTAAAAATGTCATAATGGCCATGCCTTATATATGTACTGCATACCTGCATTTCAGTAGTTTGGTATTTCAAATTTTGACATAAAAAATCTTGATTTAGGTAGATACAGTTTTTCACTTCCCACTTTAAATATTATGGAAACATTTATTTCGGTGATGATTTTTACAGTGACTTTAGTTTAATGAAAACAACCAATTAAACCGCAATGCTTTTAAAACATAACAGTCTTCCGTTCACACATTTTGGCACAATTTGGTTACATTACATGTGCTTTAAAATAAAATGTTCTTTGAAACATAATTTACATATATTCGCACATAATAGAACCAGTTTGTATGTTAAAAAAAATTAAAAAATATTAAACATCAAGCTCAATGTGTATTGTCAACCCCAGCAGTGTATTGTCCTGCTATTCCAAAATTTCATGAAGCACTAATCAGGTTTACGGCCGGATCTGAAAAAAAGTAAACAAAAC